>WBZZ01001882.1:0-25000 GCA_019918135.1 Paulinella micropora
TCTGTACCTGTCGGGCCAGTCGCTGCCGGTTGACAAACGCCGGGCCTGGTCTCTGTTCTGGTCTACGACGAAGAAGCCCCGCGCCAGCCCCCTGCCCGTGGACGTGCCGGAATTGCAGCGGGCCTGGTCTCTGTTGTTTTCTACAACAGAGGAGGAGGAGGAGGGGCCCGGCGCAACGATGCCCGACCGTCTGCCGAAATTTTTGCACGAGCTGCGCCTCGGCGAATGGGACCAGGCGGACAGCTGGGCCCACTTTGGGTCCAGACCGTACTACGCTGACTATTTCCTCGCGGTGGCTCTGTTCGAGCTGGGCCGGATGTGCGTGGGGCCCTGGCGGCACAGGCTGCGGAAGTCGGCAGGTGTGGACGATGAGGGGCCGTGGTGTTCGTTCGGGGGCAGAGATATCGTGTTGCTGTTCTCGCTGGCGGCTACACTGGAGGAGCCTAGCTGTGGCTACGATGACGACAGCTTTTTCATGGCCAGCCAGTACGACCCCTTGACTTACACAAAGGTGGAGGGCAATGAGCCAGTTTCGGAAGACATGGCCGAATGGAACAACTGTAGAGGCCAGCGCAGTTGCGCGGGCCCCAGCTGTGAGCTGTGCGGGGGAGGGGTCGCCGGTCAGTCGTGTGAGAAGGCGGCCGTCCTGGCTAGGGCGGAGCACAGTCGCGCCACCAGCCGCGCGGCAGCGAGCTGGCTACAGACCTTGAGGCCCGCGGACCTGACAGCAGACGAAACGAAGCGCGCCACGGCGCTGTGCGAGCGCCTGGCAGCCGCGGGCGATGCGTACGCTCAAGGCATCCTGGGGCTGTACGCGTCGCCTGCGCCCGACAAACTCCGTTGGCTGCGCTTGTCCGCGCGCGGCGAGAACCATGGCCTGCGCTTGAACGTGCGCTGGCAGCTGGGGGTGGACCTGTGGATGTCGCAAGCGCCAAGCGTTGCTACCGAAGCAGAACGCGCCCTGCTGGAGCTGGAAGCGATGCAGTGCTTTGAACATGTAGCCAGCGAACGCACACGGCTGGCCCGGCAAAGCCTGGGCAGCCCGCACGCAATCTAAGACACCCAACTGTTGTAAGAATCTTGCTTCAGCTCGTGCTCTTCGCGAGGTTTTGCCGCACCGCCGGCGAGCCATGGCCAAGAGTTGTTTTAATTAAAAAGTTTTTGTCCAACATTTCTAGCGCTCACTTCCTTTCAAATCGGCGCCACGAATTCTCGGATCTCCCGGCGGCACAGCGGGCAGCGCGCCAACTTCGCCGCGCAGTCGGCTCACACCCGGGCGTGCGCGCAGGGGAAGAACACCACCAGGGGGCCCCCCTGGTGGGCTCGTTCAGGCAGACCGCGCAGCCGTCCTCCTCGTCGGCCCTGGCCTTCTTTTCTTTGCGCCGCAGAGTGCGGAGCTGTACTTTCGCCCTCTTGCAAAGAGTGCGCAAAGCGCGCGCCTTGTTCTCCAAGGCTGTCACCTCCTGCCCAGCGCGCGCCGCCGCGGCCTGCAGCCTCAGGTTCTCGCGCCGCAGCGCCTTCCCCGACTCCTCCGCGGCCGCCAGCTCCCTCTCGCGGTCTGCCGCCCGGCGCCGCGCCTCGTTCTCGCAGTCCTCGCAGCCCCCCCGCGCCGGAGCTGTAGTACTACAGCTCCGGCCTTCTTCTTCCTCCTCGAGAAACGACCCGTCGCTGTCCTCGTCGTCTTCTTCGTCGCTGTCTTCGTCGCTGCTGTCGCTGTCGCTACACAGGGGAGTCGCCTCCCAGATCGAAATCAGCCGGCTGGCCAGCTGGGCGGGCCGCCCGTAGTTGGCCGGACTGCGCGGCACGCCGGCGGGCCAACCGTCGCGGACCCAATCCCTGTCCAGGGACGCGCCCGCCCGCAGCAGCACCCCCGCCACGCACAGCGCCGGCGGGACGGCCGGCACCTTGACCCCCCAGCTCGTGCCGTTGTCCCCGCCGATGCACGGCCCCGCGAGCGCCAGCTCCAGCAGCGCCTGCGCCGTGGTACAGTCCACCCTCTGCTGCTGCTGCAAGAAAAACTTGAGCAGGACCGGGGATTGGCCCGCGACGGCCGCCTCGGCCCAAACGGCGTCGGAAAGCTGCAACACCTCTTTGGCGCCGAGCAGCACGGCCCACAATTCTCGGCGGCACATTCCTACCAGCGCCGCGTTCAGGATCGCCACCACGCCGCAGGCCTCCCGGAAGCTCGGCCCGTCGGCCTCGGTGCGCAGCCCTAGCTTGACCACCCCCAGCAGCTCCAGCAACAACATCTCAAGATCAAACACCTGGTACACCTTGTGTTCCCTCTGCCCCCGGAACCTCCTCAGCCCCAACAGCACCTTCGTCAGCGTCCGCGGCGACGGCCGGGTGGCGCGTAACGTCTGCCACACCCGCCCCACGGCGCCCAGCCAGCTGACCCAAGTGCTGGCGTACCAGAGAGGACCGGACGTGGTTCTGGCCTTGCTCAACAGCGACCACACGGGCGCTAGCTCAGCGCGGGTCCTCAGCGGCCTGAGCTGTGACAGCAGGCCCAGCACCGTCTTGGCTACCAGCTGGCCATTTGCGCTCCTGTCACAATTCAGGCGGTTGACGGTCGCCCACAACACCTGCAACGCCGCCGCGTCTGCGCCGGCGGCCGCCAGCTTGCCGTACAGCAAGAACAAGTCGTGGTCGGCGGGGCCACTGTTGTCGGCCGACAGCCGCACTGCTCTCGAGGGTGACCGTCGCAACCGTCGCGCTTGGTTCCTCGCCTCAGACCTCAGGCATTGCAGCACCTGCGCCGTTGCTGCCACGTCGCCGTTGCACACAAAGAACTCCACAAAACGCAGCAGGGCGCCCTGGCAGGCCCGGCTCTGCAGAAAAAAAGACAGGTTGCCGCGGTCAACGTCGCCCGGCTCCTGCTCGATGAGGTTCGCCCACCTCGCGCTACGTTCGCTCGGACTGTCCATCTCATCCAGTTTGTTTTGGGCACCTTTTTCGGTCGTGCCCCCCGTCCCTCTGGGGACGATTGTGGCCCCCCACCCCACGTCCGTCCCTCTTCTGTGTGGCCCCCCCCCCCACGTCCGTCCTTTTGCTTTGACGGTTGGGCCGGCCCCCCCCCTTTTTCCTGGAATGAATAGGGGGGAGACCGCCAACCGTCTACCGGGGAACGCCAAGAGAGCCGGCACCGGGGCGGAAACTCCACACAGGACAGACAGTTCTGCGCAAGATCTTTTTTTAATTAAAAACACACACACATCGTCCAATCCAAAAAGTCCAGATATATATTTGCGAAGTGCTGCTAGGCACCGGCAGGCCCCCCGCCTAATGACGGAGAGACGGTTTCGGCCGGGAGCTGGAAGCGGCAGACCGGGCACGTATTATGCGCGCGCAGCCACGGGAACAGACACTCTCGATGGAACCTGTGCGAGCAAGGCATGACCTTCAAGAGCTGGCCCTCCGTGAAAACCTCGAGGCACACCGCGCAGTCCGACGTGGGGTCGGAGGCCAGGTAGTCGCGGCTTACCGTAAAGTCCGGCAGTTCTTCTCTGGCGCGGAATGCGGCCGGCCGTTGCTCGGCCCGCCGGGCGTGGAAATCACGGAAAAGCGACATGTCCGCGGGCGCCAGGATTCTGATATCGCTGATCGTGTCCGCGTGGCTCAGGCCTACGATCGGCAGAACCGTCGTCTCCAGGATCCTGCGCACAAAGTCGTGGACCAACTCTGGGTCCGGCGGTTCGCTACGCTCGACACTGCCGGGCGCCAGGAAAACTTCGACCCGGACACTCCCGTCCAGGCTTTGGGCGGTCGGTGCAGGAACTGCAGACGGACGTCCGTCGGGCCGGGCCTTCTTGGTGCGGACGCCGCCGGCCTGGTCAGGCCCGGAACGAGACATGGACCTTTGTTTTCTGGTAGCTAAAAACCCGCGCGCGAAAGGAGAAAGACTGCCAAGGGGTCACTTTTTGCTTTTTTTGGGGGGGGGATATGTGTGTGTGTTTTCTGGAAGGGCGGGGGGGGGGGGCGTGCCTGCCGTCCCGATTTGCGCGGCCCCCCCCCCCTCCCGAACCCCGAACCTCGGGGTGGGGAGGGGGGCCGAAAGGCTACACACACCCTTTCCTTTCCCCCCCCCCCCCCCCGAATCGACCACACTCTCTGGAAATCACGCGGGGCCTTGCGCGCAACAGCCTTGCACCTACGTGTAAAGCCACGACAATTTCTTGTGCCGGCTTTGTTCTGGACATAGATCCCATGGCGCATACCCTTACCGATCGCGGCCGCAGATCGATTCGTCGCCAAGAAGCTGCCACGGTCAGCAAGGCGGTGCCCCAGCGCGTAGTCCCCGGGAACGCATCCGGAAGCGCTACCCAGCAGCAGGAAGCTGTTCGGCAGGAGGCCTGCAGCAGCCCCGAAGGAGCTGGCCAAGAAGGTTCTCACGGGTTTCAGAGCACAGAGCTGGCCCCCGAGGACGGAAGCGCTACCCAGTCACCAGCGGAAGCTGCTCGTTTGACTGAACAACAGACGCAAGCTCCTCGTCGTTCTGTATCCTGTTACAAAGACATAACCGGCCAGAGACATTTCTACTCGAGCCGCAGCCCAACTCGCAGCCGCAGCCGAACTCGCAGCCGAAGCCGGAGCAGCAGCAGCAGCAGCAGCCACAGCTCAGATTTCAGCAGACTGTCGTCCCCGAACAGGAACCCGTCGGTCAGCCTGTTTTTGTGTTTCGTTTTCTGGCTTTTTTTGTGTGTTGGAATTTTGGTTTTTCCCTTTTTAGGAACCACGTCGTCGTCGAGATCGCAGCCGCTCGCCCGCGAAGAGCGTTCTCGCTATCCCGATCGGTGATTTGGGCTTCGACAAGCTGTGGCCTGGGCTACCAAGTACAGCCTCGAAAACTTGATTACTTATTACCGCCAGAAGCAAGCGGCCCACGGGTTTACAGACCTCCAAACCCCCGCGGCTGACCAGGAATCTGTTCGCCTCAATCCCCGTCGCTGCTACAGGGTCAAGCTCCTCGAATACATGCGCGACACCAGGCTCAAGATCACCCAATGGCAAGAAGCGCTGGATCAGCTGTGCAACCACATCGATCACTGTTCCTCTCTGGAATGACCGCCGTTCCCGGGACACCCAAAAAAAAAAGACCGCTTGCCGTCGCTGATCTCTGTTCTTGCGCGCTCGCTCTCCCGCATTTCTGCAAAGGAAACCCCTCCCCTCATCCGCTAGTCTATTAAAACGTTTTTTGTTTCTGACGGGTCCAAGACCTTTTTTAAAAAAAACTTAAAGGCGGCTGTCATTTCGGGCCAACCGCCCCCCCCTCCTCCCCGACGGGTACACACGGCTGCCGTCATAGCGCCAGCTTTAGGAATCTGAGCTTGGCCTACTTTTCTGTAAAAAAAAGAAAACTACTCTGTCTCCGCGGCGATGTCACGGTGCGCAGTGTGCCGTAACAGTCCGACAGAATGCCAGGCGCTGGAAAAGAACTTCCAAATTTACCTCGCCGAGTTGCGGCAGCTGCGTCACGGGTTTGTACATTCGACACCGCCAAAAGAGCTGCGCCGCACGCCGCATTGGCCCGACTGGCGCTGGCGGCTAGTGCAAGAAGCGGCGTTGGGCACGGTGTGGTCCTGGTGCATCCCGGACTGGGTACAAGACAGCGCCTATTTCGAACATCTCGTGCCGGACAGCAGCCAGGCGGCCGCGAACGGCAGGACCATGACACAAGCCGTACGCGCCCTGCTAACGTACCTCAGCGAGTTCCAGAGGCCAGATCGTCGTCGACGTGAAGCTGAATGCCTGGTGTCGCTCCTGGACCAACATGCCTGGTCACCCACCGTCGGGGAGCAAACGAGTCTACGGCAGGCACTACAATTCTGCGCCGGGCGTTCCCCGTGGTTCCGCGTCGACCTCGGCGCCAGGCAGCAACTGTGCGAACTGGTGGCGGCAGCCCCCGGGCGGGGCGACGTCTTCCCCCAGCTGTGGGACAGCGATCCGCTGTGCTTGCTGGTACGGCCGATGCAGCAACTGTGGCTGAAATTCCGACGTTCCCGCGACCCCCGGGCGAAGTGTTTGCTGGCTTGGTGGGGTGAACGGTCCAGCGCGCGCGCCGAGCCCACAAGTTTGTACACCGTGCTCGCGGCCTTCCAGCAGGCGCTGTACCAAGCCCTGGAGCCCAGCCAGGACTGGGACACAAAGGCGGTGGTGCAGAGTTTCGTGCGCAACGGCAGCATCGGCCTGATCGGGCTGGCCTATCGAACACCAGACTTGTACGTGCCCGCCGCGGGGCTGCGGACGCACCCGCGCCTCTATGAAATGCTGGTCCGGGTTTACCTCCGGCGCGTGACTGGCGCGCAGGTCGCGCGCTGGTCGCGCACAGTCTCCCGCTACGGCCCGCTCACCCCGCGCTTCGCCCGGGCCTGGGGCTACGCGGCGGCGCGCACGGGGGTCGAGTTCTACGGGCGCGACGTGCTCGACGAGCCGCCCGTGCTCGATTCCAAGCTGCCCCAGCCCCCGCCGCGCTGGCCCGTGGTGCTGGGCTGGGACACCAAGATCCAGTACGACTCGGGTAACGCCTGGGTGCTGGGCTGGTGGCTGCGCAGTGTACATGAGGCCGGGAGCCGCTGGGACTGGCGCCGCAACCCGGGCTACCGCGAGAATTCCATTTGGTTTGGCGTGCAAACTCTGACGGACTACAACAGCGGCTGGCACGGCGCGTACGGGAACCTGTTACTGACTTCCTTGCCGACCTTCACGCTGGCCAACGGGGTGCAGCCGTTCAAAAGCCTGTGCCCCCGGGAGCTCAAGTGGTTACCCTGCGCGGGCCTCACTATTGGCGTCGGCCGACGGGAGCTCAAGCGGTATAACACCTTTATACTGCACCAGGGAGCGCCGGCCGTCAGCTCGTTGCGCATCCTCGGACACACCCAGCTTGTATTTAAGGAGGAGTCCGAAGACGGCCTGGACTTGTACCTGTACGATCCCAACAGCGACTCTTACCCGACGCCGCCCAGCCTAGAGGACGACTTTTTTCTAGCGGTGAGCAACGCCTTCCGCAGCGCGAGCGGCGGCCGGGCCGTGAGGTTGCACAGCGCACAGCAAGGCACGCCGTCCTACCCACCTAGCGATCAGAAGCTGGAGACTACCTGCGCACTGATCTCGTTGACCAGAGCGCTCATGGTTAGTTTCAGCGGCCGCCGCCAGGACCTGTGGTTTGCCAGACGCATCCCCCACCCCTGGTTGCTGTTGGTGGCCTTCATGTGGCAGGCCCTGATCATGTGCCCCCGGGCCTGGGAAGACTTTAAGCCGGCCGGGAGCACTGCGGCCAGGCCCGCCCACGCAGGGCTCTTCCGACCACTGCGGGCGGCGGATTGTGACACTGGTGGCAGATTGTTCCGGCTGTATGCAGACAGGTTGCAGCCTGGCCTCACGACAATGGCTCCGGCCGAGATGTCCGAGAATTAGCAGTTCTTGTCTTTTGAATTGAGCAGACCAGCTGACATTTGTGTCTTGAAGAGTTCAAACCTCCGGCCTAGTCCGGCCAGGATACAAAGGTGCCAAGATCTTTTTAAAAGAGCTTACCGGCGATGTCGATCCAAAGGACCCGGGAGGGGGGGGGGGGTATTGCCGTAAACCAAGGACAGGGCAGACAACTTTAGCCCCGATCCTGCGCCCGAATTGTAGCAGGGGCCGAACTCACCCCCCCCCCTCCCCCTTCGACGTTTCTTTTCCCCCCTTGTCCTTTACTCGGGGGGGGGGGGATCCGATAAGGGAACGGAAAAGGACGGAAGGGTACGTACAGAAACGGAGCGGGGGGGGGGGGGGAAGAAAAACCGAACGGGGGGGGGGGGCACCCGCCGCGCGGCAGCCCGTGCCGGGTGGCTACTAGGTTAAAGAAAAAAGCAGGCCGCTTTGCCAGCCCCTGTCGTATGCGACGCAGGCCGCCGACTTGTCGCGGTTGCGGAAAGGGTGAGGAAGCAGCGCGCGCGGCATCCGGGGGCCCTGGTCGGGCCAAGCGCGCCAAGGGCCAAGAGGAGCAGGAGGCCGCGCGAGCGGGATCCGGGGGCCCTGTCCAAGCATGCACGACGCCGTCAGCCACACGGCAGCTGCTTGCCGAGGCCAGGGACCAGGGCCTCTGGTTTCCGCAGCTGCGGAGTCTGTGCCTAGGGGCAGCGGATGACGCCGTGCAGAGAGGCGACGCAAGCTATGCCCTGACAATCGTCGGGGCGGCCGTAGCCTACCTAGACAAAAACGCCGTCTCGCGGGGGCTGGCCGGGGAGGTTGACGACAGGCGCTTCTTGTTAGAGCTGTCCTGGAAGCTCCGCGAAGTGCACTGGCTTACAACCGAGCCCCCGACAAGCCAGTACCCCCTGCTGCGCCGTATTCTGCAGCACCTAGCGGGCCGGCCGGCGCCTTGGCTGAACCCGGAAATCCGGGCGGGGCTGTTAGCCCACGACCTCCGCCGCTGTGAGGACCCCGGCTACTTGGCCAACGCGCTGTGCGAACTAGAGCCCTTGTGCTTGCTCGACCTCCGTCACGCTCCGCCGGCGCTAGTGGCTGCTTGCAAGCGAGCCGGCGTTGGCACTCCGCTCCGGGCCCTGAGGTGCGCGGGGCTCGCCGCCCGTGGTCCTCAGGACCGCGTACACCTGCGCCAAGTGCTGCTCTACTTTGAAGAACAGCTGGACGTGGCGCTGGAGCTGCCCTACGAGACCGAGCCGCTCGCCGACGTGCCGGTGCGGTCCCAGCTGCAAACGCACGTTGAGCAGCGCGCCGGCTCCTGGTACGCCGGGGGCCCGTCCCTGCGTGAGGTGGCCGCGCTGTACTGGCTGCTGAGCTCCAAGCACCAGCCGGGCCTGGCACGACCCGCGTTACACTGGCTGCTGAGCTCCGGGCACCGGCCGGGCACGACACAACCCGCGCCGCACGCTGTGGCGGGGCCGCTCGAGCCCCGGCTGGCCTTTGCCTGGAGCTACGCGGCCGCCCGCACGCACCTCAGGTTCATAGACAGTGCTATCGACTGCAGTGCGCCGCTGCTCTGCGAAACGCAGCCCGAGGGCCTGCCCCTGCGTTGGCCGCGCGTGCTCGGGTGGGACGTGCCTATCGACTACGACGCGGAGGACGCGTGGGTGCTGGCCTGGTGGCTGCGCACTGTCCCCGGGGCGTTCGATTGGCAACGCAACGTGGGCTTCGTGGGGCTGGAGCGGATTTATTTCGGGATGGGCTTGGTTGAGCGTTGGAACGGGAACCTGGGGGGCGTTAGCGGCGAGAAGTGCGCGGAGGTTGCGCAAGCTGAATACGTTCTTGTACGACCGCCGACCGGTTTTTGCCGCTCTCTGCCCGCGGTTAATCGACTGGCGGTTACCGCTGAGAATCAATCGCCTGGATCTGCAGACAGACGAATACCAACGCTACACTACCTTCGTGGTCTCGATGGGCAGTCCCGCCCCTGGCGAGAGCACGGCTGTGGTTGGGAGAAGGCACTGTGTCGTGTTGTTCCTGGCGCGCGGAGCTGGTAAAGTGCGCGATACCTGGTTCTATTTCGACCCCGCCTCTACGTCCACCCAAGAGTACCGGTATGCCCTCGGGATTGCGCTCAGCCTGTGCCTACGCTTGCCCGGGCAGCCGACACTGTTGTCTCCGGACCGGGAGGACGAAGGGGGTGCCGCTACGCCGGAGGCGGACCAGTCAGGCGAGAAGAGCTGTTTCCTCTTGTCGCTGGCGCGCGCCTTGCGCGTGAGTTGCAGCAACGACAGTAAGGACTTGTCCGCTGCGCGCCCGATCGGCCATCCCTGGCTGTTGCTGGTCTCGTTTATCTGGCAGTCCTATTTTATGAAGGACGACGAAAAGGCGGTGCACGTGCCCGGGAGCGCCGTGCGCAGCAGCGGGAGGCAACGGGCTTCTAGACTGGCGGACTTGTTCGAGCCGCTAGCCAGGCGGGGCGCCGAAGCGCTGCAATCCCTGGGGCAGCGCGCGCGGGGGCCCGGGGATCGCGCGGGCCTAGCCGCAGACGCGAGTGAACTGGTCGAGCTGGGCGCGCTTTGAGATGCCTCGTGCTTTTTCCGGCGGGACCGATCGTCGGGAACAAGCCTTTTTGGTGGGCAAGCCACAGCTTGCTTGCGTTTTAATTAAACCGGTGCCTGGGGGGCAGGCTCGATCAAACCACACGGGAGGGAGAGGGGAGGGCAGCCAAGAGAGAGCACGCCGCACTAGTGACATGTAACCAGGCGATTCACATAAGGTAGAAATGAAAGCCCTGCGCGGTTTTGCGCAAGAGAGGAGGACACGTGCCATGAAGGACAGAGAAAAGAGCTGGCCGCGCGCGGAGGAGAAGTCTTGGCAGCTGGCCCTGTACTTGTACACTCTCGGCAACTCCGCTACGTCAATACGGGACAACCTCAAGGAAAACGAAGATGACAAGCGGGTTACGGACTGGACAATGAGTAAGGGGAGCCCGCCTGCCCGCTGGCTGCGGCACTGGTTGTTCTGTCTTTAAAGAGTTCAAACCTCCGGCCTAGTCCGGCCAGGATACAAAGGTGCCAAGATCTTTTTTTTAAAAAAAACTTACCGGCTGTGACAATCCAAAGGACCGACGGGGCCAGCTTAGGGCGCGCCGGCAGCCCGCTCGGCCACTACCGACAAAACCATCTCAGAATGCGAGGTTTCCGGGGGCAGGTCGCAGGAGCGTTTTTTGGTAGGCAACATAAGCACGGCCTGTTGGACTTGGACCACCAACGGGCTGGGGCTTGTCTGCTGCACCCGCCTCTGATTAAAGACTGTTAGCGGCGTGGAGCCAAAATCGGCGATCAGGGCACGCAGCTTGCTCTCGTTACTATAGAAATGTATCGCTGGCGTGTCGCCATTGGCGGGGCTGCCTACCGTTGGCACCGGTGATTCTGACAGGCCCTGCGAGGTCTGCAGATTGACCACGCTGATGAAAGTAAAAGCAGGCAGCTGCGCGGCCAAACATAGCACCTGCCAGGCAAGTCCTCCAGCACGGCTGCGCAGCAAGCAACCCGTTACTAGCCAGAGCCAGAGCACAAAGTAAGCTGCCAATGACAAGCACCAGCACAACGTGGCGCGCCAAACGACCTCTAGCATCTTTTGGATCTCCATCAGCCTGATCTGTTTACTTTCGTGGAGCTCGCACTGATGTGCTGCTAAGAGTCGCATCGCGCTCAGCCTCTTAGCGCTGTGCAGCAGTAGCCACCCACCGTACGCCTGGTTTAGCAACAGGAAGATGTGCAAGGGCGCCGAGCTGCGCAGCGCCCCCGCCAGTACCACAGAACCTGCGCACAGGCACAGCCTGGCCCTTCTACGGCACGCAGGATTGCCGCGGGGTGGCCCGACGTAAGCCAGACCGCACGGGTACTCTTCTAAGCAATCCAACCAGCAGTACCAACCCAGCGGGAACAAGGAGGCCACACACAACAGCAGCCGCAACGGCTGCCTGACGAACACTGAAATGCAGGCGAAGACCGTGTGCGCTGTGCACCACGACAAAACCCTGCATAGGATAGGCATGATTTTTCGCAGGCAAAAGTGCGGCCCAGCTGCAACAGCTCATCTTGAACCTAGTCGACCGGAGGCTGGAGCTGGCCATGACAACCGAACTCAACGAGCAGTTCGTGGGTCTCAGCGTGCGCTCCGCTCAGTTCGGACAAATGGGCCATGTCTACATTCAGTAAAAAAAACAAAATTGGAACGCCGAGACTACAAACCTCTCGCCACCGTTTTTTAGCAACAAATGGTGAAAGAAACCAAAAACTTTTAAAAAAAAACAATTTGACAAGAAACGGACGGGTGTTTTTTTGGGCCGTGGTTTCGCCACCAAACTTCCGCCCCCGGGTTTTTTTTTCTTGTGCGTTATGCCTGGCCCAGAGACCACCGCGCAAACGCCGTGCGACCCGAGCTCGACAGAGCGGCCACTTGCACACTGTCGATTGCCTTGGCAATCTGGCGCGTGTCTGCCTGGATGCTGGCTGAGTCGACACCTTCCACCCAGCAGCTCAGGTCGAAGAGCAAACGTTGCCTGTACCACTCCGCCCAGCCGCCGGTCCGGGAATTGTAGTCGGCTGTCGGCACGTTCTGGACCGAGAAATTGTCGTGGTCGGACAGCAGAATTAAATGACGGTCGTTCGGCAGCTCGGCCGCTGCAACCAGGGAGCCCCAATTTTCCAGGGGCAGCCAGTACTGGCAGTGGTTGAATACCGCGTGCGCCGCGGCCCCGGCATTCTTGGGGGCCACCAGGCACGCCGCCGTGGAGACGGCGGTCTGCAGGAGGCCGCGCCGTTCCCCCAGAGCGGGCAGCGCGTAGCACACGAGCAGCCCTACGCGGTAGGACGCGAACAACTCTTCTGTCGTCAGCCAGCCCCGCGCCACTTCCGGGTGTGCCTTTTCGAATGTAGCGTACGAGGCCGAGGCGGCTATGGTCGGGTGGGCTAGGCACAGCGCCGAATAAGCGCCAGCGCCGCCCGGGAGGCGTGTAAGGGGGTGCCTGCCGTTCCAAGTATCAGTGCCAGCGCAGGAGCTGTGCATCCTCTTGACCTGTGTAGTGACATCGAGCGGTGTGTACATAACCTTGAACATGTCGCTTGGTGCAGTGCTGGGCTGCGTAGAGGCAAACAAGGCCGCCTGTGTACAAGCGCTATACACGCACAGCTCGTATGCCGGGCCTGGCTTCAAGATCTTGAACAAGAAATCCGCCGCATAATGCCGATCGACCTGGCCGCCAGTAGAAGGGGTCGCGGCGAACAGGCTCAGCGCGCAAGACGCTTGACAGGAAGTTATGGCCGCTTGGGACAGGTCGCAGCCCGCAGGAAACGAGGCCAGAGAACTGTGAAATGCAAACCCAAGCTCAGATGCGGCTGTTGTGCCGGGCCTCTGTTTCGCTTCTCCTTCCTCTTCTTCTTCTTCCAGCTGGCCATTTGCATACGTCACGACTCGCAGGTTCACTTTGTCTTGCAGGAAGTTCTCGCAGGTATGCGCGGCTAGCTCCGCAATCAGCCTGGCAGCTGACAACTTTTTCCCTTGCGTGTAGATTTGCTCGAACTTGTCGTGCTCTTTTGTGGGGTTCATTTCTTTGACTTTCCAAATGCTTGCGGGCGCAACTTCGCCTTGTTTGATTAGTGAGCCGGTGGGGCAGTTCAGCAAGAAGTAGCAAAAGAGCGACGCCCTCCGCATCGTGTAGAGAAAAGCACTATTGCTTTCCGCATGGCTTTCCTCGGGCAGGCCAAAGATAATTTTTGGGCTAGCTGTGGTTTTATAATCTTCGTACTTTGCGGTTTGTTTCGGGTTGGCAAATCGACAGAAGTACCCATGAAAGTTGCCAGTGGTATTCCTGTGCGAGAAATTTAGGTAGTATTCCCTGAACTTGTCCAGGCTGATTTGCCTGAATTTTGCTTCTGGGTTCCAACCAGAGGCGCAAAGGTAATTTTGGATGAAGGTGTTGAGCACTTGACAGCACGCTTTGTCATTCCAAACAGTCGTCAAACTTTTAGCAAGGGCTTCGTAGGTCAGGACCATGGCTGCGATTACTCTGCCCCACTCACGGTCTGTGTCAAAGCCTCTGCCGTCGTATTTGGTGAGGTAGTCACCAACGCGCCATCCAGTAAGCGAATCTGCCATGTACAGCAAAGGCGGACAAGGGGCTCGACTAAAAGAGCATTGGACCGTGAATGGGCTGTCTCTCGGGTCGAATTTGACCTCCGTTGCTAGAGGAATCATGTCTTCTTTTTTGTTTTTTCCCTGACGTAGCTCTGCTATGGACAGCAAAGTGAGCAAAGCTTTGTTGAGTGTGCCTTCAGTCGTCATTGCAGGTAGTTCCCCACTTCCCAGAGCAGACGTCCAAGATCACAGCCTTTCTGCACGTGCAATTTGAAACCTCTCTAAAGCCAAAGAACAAGAGTATTAAAAAACAAGGGTCATCCAAAAAAAACAACCCCACAGGCTCGAGCATTCGGTCCTCCCTCCTTTCCCCCCCCCCCCCCTTTGTATATACGCGCCCGCACAGGAACGCGGAAAGAATTGGGAAGGATGGAGAGAGGGGGGGATGGTTAAAGCGGAAAAATAAAGAAAGCGCGGGCCATTCAGGCCCCCCCCTCTTTTTTTACCAGGCGTCCCCCGCAGCAAAGGCGAGCAAGTTCAGGCGCGCAAAAGCACGCGGCCGCAAGCAACCGCGCAGGAGCTCGGGGAAGGACGCGCGCAGGCTCTTGATCAGGGGCTCGGTCTCTGCTACTATGACCAGATCGACCCTCGCGGGTGCGCCACAACACATCAGAAACAACAGGTAAGGCCACAGCCAGGGCCAGGCACCGTTGCGGACGAGCGGCTCCAAGAGCGCCACAAACGGTAGCAACGTAGCAGGGGGGCCCGCACAGCGTAGCTGCACCTGCTCCAGCCAGAGCCTGGCGATCAGCTGTTTGTCGTGCTTTAGCCAGACCCTTTCTAAGGACAGCACGCGACCGGGCTGCGGCGCGCGTGTTGGTTGTACCAAAGGGGGCGTGCCGGTTTCGGTTTGAGTCCTGAAGTAACTTATGGGCCCCGCCGCCCAAGATCTCTGGCGCAGGGCCCCCCCGTGCTGAAGATCGTCGGCGGAGGCCTCCAGCTGCGGCGAGGCCATCGCGCGCCCCGTGCGAAGGCATCTGCCGTAAGAATCAGTACAGATCTGTGGCTCACACAAGTGCATGGCGCCCGACAGTGCACAGGCGGACCAGGGCGAAGAAAGCGAGCTTCGTACCCAAGGGCACTGCGTGTCACAGCAATGCGCGTTTGCTAGTACGGCCGCGGGCCGCGTTTTCACGACGCACGCCACAAAGGCGTAAGCGCATGACACGGCCGCGCTGTCAAACGTCCACTGCATGTTACCTGCCCTCCTTTTCTGGTCTCCTCGATTAAGCCCTTTCAAGCCCCTCACCCACGCCCCCCTTTTTGTTGTTGAATTTTTTCTCCCACTGTTGCTTAGAACGACTGCTTTGCGCGGATTTGCCCCCCCCCCCCCCGCGGATAAAACACGCCAATAGCTATTCGAGGACAGGGAGGGGCGGGGAGAATGGGGGGAAGAGTGCGAGGGCACGGCTGGGGGGTGGGGGCAAGCGAGCCGCGCCGATTCTTCTTTTCCCTTTCCCCAGCCGTTGTGCCCCGCCCCCCTCTCCCTCCCCTCCCTCCTTAATCACCTCTGGTTTTTTTTCAAACTCGGCTGCTTGGGAGAGGTTTCTTTTTGTTGCCCACACACGCCCCCCCCCCCCCCCCCGTGCCCTCACACTCATCTCTCTTTCGTCCAGTACGCCTTTCCCTCCCCGCCCCGCCCTTCCCCCCACCCAAAAAAACCTGCGCTCTCACTCCCTGGTTCTTTTTTTTTCTTTCCCCTTGCCGTTCTCGTTTTTAAAAAAAGGGGCAAAAAGAAAAAAAAAGCCTTGCTAAAAAAAATTGGATTTTCCTACCCAAGTAAGCATTTTAAAAGCGGTCTTGGCTAGGGAGATTGTGTCATGGAGCCGCAAGTCCCCATGGATGGTGACAAAAGCAATAAGGAGGAGGTTGAAGCTCCAAGCCTCAAGGGCGCTGTTGATGTCGCTAAAGCTCAACAGCCAAAGGTCTGTTTTGACAAAAAGGAAATCCAACGAAATGTCGTGGACTATCTTGTTGACCGTAGCGATAATCGTGACGCAGTAAACAAGACGCCCTTGTACGCCGACCGACTGCCCAAATTTGTTACGACTCTACTGTCGGTGACAAAAGATACTACACCTTTCCAATTCATCTTTAGCACGACTATCACCAGGTTTGCGATATTAGCACCAAAGGTTGAGTGGGACAGCAGCCAAAAGGTCAAGACTTTTGCCCTACGATGCACTGCGAAAACAAGTGAGCTCGATACTCATGAAGTTTGGGAAAACCTCGGCTCTATCGGTAAGGCCCGTTGTTTTGAAAGAAAAACATTCGAGGCAGTGTTGACATCTCAGTACAAGTATTTCCAGCGCCAGTGGTTTGATTGGGCTGCAAAATTACACAGCGAATTTCAAGCTGCACAACTTACAGAAACCGAAAGAAATATAGCTAAAAATAAGCTGAGGGGAGGCTCTTGGGATTTCGAACAAGACCAAGAGGGGATTAAGGCGTTGCAAGTATACAACCAGAGCAATCGGCCGGACAAACCTGCCTTTGACGCGGGCTTTCTGGTGCAACCCGAATTCTCGGCGTTGATTGTGACGATTATATTGTTCCGTCATCGTAAAGAGATTAGTGCTATGTGGAACAGTACCGAAAACAAACAGGCTATAACGGCTCTGGCAAAGTTGCAACGGGACGGAGGGGATGTCACGGTCGATGATATGGTTGGTATGCAGCAGCACGTAAATGGTCGTATGTTACTAGGAGGTTTTTTCCCAGAAGTGACAAAAGAAGAACTGGTTGGCCTCCCGCCTGGGTACTTCGCAGCGCTAGCCTACTCGTTGGTCAACGGGCTTTGTGCAGATCAGTACGGAGAAAAGGGTCCAGCCGAAATGAAGGTTTATGCAAGAAGGCAAGCCCTGCGCCACGAGTGGAACCTGTTTTTGTACAACGTGTTCTGGATTGTCACGAACACTCCGTCGTTGAGGTGGCCCTTGCTAAAACCAGGACCGGAGGCTCTGCCGCAGGTAGCAGAGCTCAAAAACAGCCAACCCCCGATATCATTTTCACTGTTATCGTCGCTGGTAGAAGAGCTCAAAAACAGCCAATCCCCGATATCATTTTCACTGTTATCGTCGCCGGCAAACGCACCGACCAAAAAAGCCGTAACGTTCGCGCAGACGGGCGATTCTGCACAGGGCCAATACCCGTCATCAAGCGGCTGGGCGCAAAACCCCATTGCCAAACCAAATGAGCAAGCATTCAAGCAAAAAGATCAAGACGCTGGCGGAATAGACGAAGGCCAAGACGGCGAAGAAGAAGGCCAAGACGACGACAAAGAAGGCCAAGACGGCGAAGAAGACGATGAAGACCAAGACGGCCAAGACGACGACGAAGGCCAAGACGACAATGAATACGAAGACGACGACAAAGAAGGCCAAGACGACGACGGAGACCAAAAGAATCCAAGCACAAACAGTTCTGGAAAATCATTGCCTCGCACAAACAGTCCAAGCATCAACCAAGAAACTATTCTTAGCTTTTTTTTTCCTGTGTCAACCCCCAGTGCCAAACAGCATGCCACGCACGCGGCTGCCTCATCGACCGCTCTTCCAGTACAACAGGCACAGCGCGCATCGCCATCACGCCGAAGCCCTCCTGCGCCAAGTAGCAAAACCACCCGTGCGGAACAGCCTGCACGTGTCGCGGTTCCAGTACAACAAGCGGGCGCAGCACCACCACGCCGAAGCCCTAGTAGTGCGCCAAGTAACAAACCCCCCCGCGCGAAACAACCTGCACGTGTCGCGGTTACACAGGAGAAATCCGGCCATCCGCAAACCATTCTTGCCGACGCCGCGCAAAAGCAAGACGACGCAAGCATTGATGCTTCACCATCTATTCTCGGTTATGGAGAGCAGCTCTCGATGTTTCCCCAGCGCCATAACGGCGCAACGCCGATTCTACCGGATCCTGCAGAGGCCGGGGATTATGAGACCTACGAAGAAGTTGAGGGTAGGCCCCGCGACGAGAATATTTCGTTGAATGAGGAGGACCAAAACACAACCAACTCGGTTCCATCCAAGGCAACCAGTAGCCAACCCACCAAGTTCCAGAAGATCCAGGAATTGGAAAGACGGAAAGGACAGGCAATAGCCAACCTAGAAGCAACAAGACAAGCACTCCAAACGGCGAATGCAAACGCTCGTAAAATTCCAAGGCTGGATAGTAAAATTGAAGATCCTTCGGGAGGGGAAATCGATCTGGGAGAAGTGTACGATTTTATAATCAAATTTGATTGGGGCAAAGCGCGACCATCGCAGGATGAGAATAAACTCACAGAATTCGAGGAGAATTTCGACGAGTTTATTGGCTATCTTGTAAACTGTACAGAAAATCCCCAATCAAAGGAGACATTTACGGAATTGGGAAATGCCATAATTCTTTTTCTTCGAGAATTGCACAAAACCGCAGCGACGCTACAGGCTGTTGACAAAGAGCTGGCGGCCTTGGCCAAAGCAAAGCCCAGGAAAAGCAAGAAAGTGCGCAGAAAACGCTCCTCGTCGAACAAAGGCGAAGGGATACCTAACGCGAATCCAGACGAGGCAGCAGTCCAAGAGGAAGAAGGCGCGACGACGCAGGGTTTGGCAGCGGAAGAAGGCCAACAGGTACTTGACGGGGTTCCAGACGACGCAGCAGCCCAAGAAGACGCGGTCCAGGTGATCGAGGAGTTGGAATTAGAGGCAGCAGAAACAGAAGCCCTGGTAGGTGAGGCAGAAAAAACATTGCTGAATGCGGTGAATACAGCACGTAACATTCAATTGCAGGCTGGTCAGGTTCGTACCCGTACTGGAAAAGGACATCAATCTGAAAGCAGAGTTCCATGCCGCAATGGCTCAATTGCTGAGCAACCCAGCAACGGTCGACAATGACGCCATAAGGGTCATAGAAGCTGCTGCAAACAACGCACCCGACGATGCTTCGAAGCGGGATCTGGAAGCCTTGCTAGAGATCGTCACTCTTGTGGAGCAGCAAAAGGAGGCCTTGGCAAAGAAGAGGCAGGAGATCGAAGACACGCGCAAAGCCTTGGGAAAGAAAGTGCGTAAGAAACCGGGGAAAGCGCGCATAACCAAGCCAGCTGTTCCGCCAAAAGATGTACCCGGCGCGGCGCGCGCTGCGGCAGGAAGGCGCGGCTTTCTCCGTAAACAGCTGAAGAAGGTTCCTAAGGGCTACACGTACGCGGAGGTTCCTTCGATAAACGTCTCTCGCAACGCCGCCGCCCAGAAAGAGTGCGAAACAGCCGTACTGGTATGGCGCTGGCAGGGCACGGCCACAATGCAAAATCAAGTGGCCAAAACAGCTCCTGAATCTTGCTGGACTAAGTTCCGGCGGGCGCTGTGCTCGGCAAAGCCTGATGAGTTGGCCTTCGAAGTGTTACTAAAACTTCCCGGCAACACGTGGGACTTGGTCTGCAAGCCGTCGTCTTTCCTGGAAGATCGGGAGGTGGCGACGAAGCAGTTGGAGGGCGTAGTAAGGGTCCTGGCACTGCACCAACTAGTCCGGGGGGAGCATGAGATACAGTTGCCTCCTGCGATCAAGACCAAACTCCTGCTCACGGCCCATAACATGCTGTTCTCTGGTACCGTTGGCGCCCCGCTTTCGGAAGGGCTGTCCCGGCTCTTGCCCAAGACAGTCGTCGACCGGCGGGGCCTTTTTCTAAAATACGGACGATCGCCCCTGACGATGCAGGACCAGAAATTCTTTCGCCAGTACGAGCTGTGTGTAATGCCCGAAAAAGAAGAGCAATACGACGCAAGATTCCGCATGTGTCTCCCCTCAACAGGAAAGATTCCTACTTTTGTCAGGCTTGGCAAAAAAACCAACTCGAAATTCGAGTTTACAGCGACGACTCAAGAAGAACGAGAAAAACAGTTGCAAGCATGGATGCAAACACAGATCGGCAAAAGCAAAGCAGTCTGGCTGGCTTGGAACGTGCAACCTACACAAAAAGATGTATGGAGTTTCGTTGCACACATTATCAGCAAGATTAGCACTGTCAAGCAGGTCGTCTGTTCTTTTAGTTTCTCCGACGAAGACTTCGTCTCGAGCTTTGTAACTGTCTTTAGCTCAGAATTTAACATGGCCGAAAATATTGCGCTCCCACATCCTTTTCTTATGGCTACGCGCCGTCTCAGGCCAAAGCAGGAAAGATTAGTACTGCTGTCCACAGAAAGCATGATCCCCTACGTGCACGAGCGAATCCGCACACAGAAAGTGTAAGTTTTTTTCTTTATTCAGGTAAATTGTTCTTTACCAAGGTTTTTTTTTGTTGGCAAAACTTTCCCTATTAAAAAAAAGATGTAGAGTGAAAAAGAAAACAAATTAGCAGGGGAGTGGAGGATTGAGCCGGACTTAACCGTCGTCGCTGGTCGGGCGTGCGCCGACCGTCTGCTGCTGCAGCAGCGGTTCGCTGTCGGCCACCACCTCGTCGGCGCCGAGCAGCTGCCGCAGCCGGCCCCGCGAACTCACGTGCAGCGGGAAAACGGCGAGCGGCAGCGCCCAGCCCTTGTCCACTAGCAGGTGCTCGGACAGCGACGTCCGCACCGCCGAAGAACGGCGCGAGAAGCTCACGTCGCCCACGGAGACGACGCAGCTGTCGCACTCGGCCCGTGGCGGCGCTCGTGTCCAGACGTACACGTGGGGGCCCTCCAGAGAGGCCTCCCGCAGCAACGCTTCGTTCGCGTCGCGGAGCCCTTGCTCCAGCACGGGGCAGTCCATTTCGCGCGTCCCGGCGTCGTCGTGGCGCAAAGGAGACATGCACATCGAGTCCAGCAGGTCGGCGACCTCCAGGTGCCGGTCGAACCTGACGGCTACGTTGTACAGCACCACCCAGGCTTGTTCCTTGGCTTCTTCGCGCGCTGCTTCCTGCGTGAGCCGCAACATGATTTGACCCTGCGCCGCGGTGTCTATGCACAAAGTCGTGGAAGCAGCACACTACGCCGATGGCCAGCACCCCAGCGCGCCCCGGGCTCGTGGACCACCGTAACCAGATAGAACAACTAGCACGCCGGCTGGCAGAAGAGCTACGAAAGCTTGATGAAGACAGCACTCGTGAACACAAACTTTTACTCAGTGATGTACAGAAGTTCTTGCAAGGCCCTCCGCCAGCGCCCGTCAGCTCGGACGACGATGCCTGGGAGGACAGGTGCTGGCGAAGAAGAAAGAGGCGGTCACCTTCTGCCGACGAAAAGAGCCCTCCCCTTGCGCCGGAAAGCCCGCCAACGGTAGTGCCCCCCGCGCCCCCTCCTCCTCCTCCTCCCGCCGCCACAGCAGCACCCACTGGAAAGTGGCGGAGGCCCCGGCGGTCTAACAGGCGGTCCTCGGACCGCCGGGGCGGGCGCCGCCACAGCCCGGCCGGCCGGCAGGGCAGTGCTCGCCGCGTGGCTCGTTACCCCAGACCTTTCTGCGATTACGACCGGCCGCGCCCCGACTGGCACGCCTAATCAGCCGTACTAGTGAAATTTTGTGGCCTTTTTTTTGGTTCTTAAAAGAAAAATGTCTTGCCAAACTTATGTTGCTAACGGTCTCCCGTGGTTTGCACTAACGAAGAAGCAAGTCTGTCCAGCGCCCCCCGCGAGAGGGCGAGGCAAGAGAGAGGGCGGGGGGCGCGGAAGGAGGAGGGAGGGGGAGCCCCGCGCGCTTCGGGGGGAAAAGGGAAATGGGTACGCAGGTAGGCACGGGAGGGAAAGGGAAATGGGTTACGCAGGTAGGCACAGGAGGAGGGAGTGTTGTTGGATTTGGCCCGAGAGTCTTGTTTTGTTGCCCTTGGCCCCAGCAATCCCCCCCCCTTCCCCACCGTTCTCGCGCGCACACTGTTGTCCCCCGATCTTTTTCTTGTTTTTTTAAGAAGTAAATTCATAGAGAAAGCTTAGCTCTCTCGGGCCCCTTTTTTTCGTGGGGTTAAGAAAAAAAAGAAACCTGATGAACAGGCTGCCGGTGCAGGCGTTGCCCGCCCCGCTGTCCCGGTTGGAATGGACTCACGTACTGAGCAGGGCGGAGAAAAGAGAATGCCGGCGCGCCGCCCACGATCCAAAGTGGTCTCCGGCTCAATCCGACGGGTCGCCCAACCTGTTCTGCGTGTGCCTAACGGGGATCAGGCTGTTGATGTCGCGCACTGAAACCCTGTACGACTTCAGTGACTTGGCCAGCCGGCTCCGTTCCACAGACGTTAAGCTGCGGATTTATTATGAATTAGAGCAAGTGGCAGTGGGCGACGACTGTTGCAGCAGCCCCGAGATGCTGCAGATCCTGCTGGCCATTGTTCTCTTCAGGTATTGTGACGGCGACCTGCGTTTGGTGCTCGACCTCTGCCGGCACAGGATCCGCGGCTGGCACAGCTTTGCCGGAAAACAAGAAACCATCGGGGGTTTAGCTGACTGGGAGGACCTGAGGCCGGTGCTCGAGTCCTTCCGGGAAGCCCCGCGCAGACCCGTGGCCGCGCTAGCCAAGTCGGTCTTCCAGGCCATGGAATGTGTTCGTTATCACCGACCCCCACCGCCCGGCCCGGCCATAATCCGACGGGTCGCCATGTTCGCTCGCGGCCAGATTGAGAACATGCAATTCGACGCGGGCGCGCTGCGTAAGCAGATTGTCCAGTTCAGGGGCGGCGTGGTGACGCCGGATTGGTTGCAACGATTCCGGCCCCCGATCGCTTCGTCCCTAGCCTTTTACGACGTCAACTGGCGTATGCCCAAAGCCGAATTGCAACGGGCGGGCGGGCTCCGTGTGCCTTGGCTGAAGTTCCTGCTCTGCAGGTTCGGGGACACGCGCGTCCTGACGGTCTGCAGCGATACGGTCAGTGTCCAGTCATGCCGGGGCCTGCAGTTGCTGCGGGTTGTCAGCCCCAGCGCACAAGACAATTTGACCGTTGAACTAATCGACAACCCGCACTTAAAACTCGTCACGCTTGAGCGCCGGGATGACGACACCAATGGCTACGGGGCGCAGGTCTTCCTGTCGTCAACACCACCTGACCTGCTGCAGGTTAGCTTTGACCACGTGTCGACCACGGCCTCGGTCTACGTCAGGGACACGATTGCGGGGGTCCTGCACGTGGACCTAGGCCCATCTTCGCCCCAACTGCTTGTCGTCCAGGGCGAGGACCCCGCGCGGGGCTACGTGGATATCAAGCAGCTGGTGGTGACCGGCGATGCCAAGCGCTTGGCCAGGATTGACATCTACAGGCTCAGGATAGGCACGATCGACCTGCTGTGCACAAACGCCCAAGAAAGCACAAATCTGTATTTCTATCAGTGCGATGTCCGCAGCACTTTTGTCAGCGCGTGCCCGCCGCTCCCGGCCATGTCCCGCACGGCCGGACTGTGTTCCGTGGACGAGTGCCCGCCCCGTCCGGCCAGGCCAGGCTACGTCCGGTGGTTGCTTTACTGCCTCCATGTGCCGGAAGTTGAGTTGGCCAGCGGCTATCTGCGGACGGTCGCCCCGACAGCCGCGCGAATGTCTGCACGAATGTCCGCGCCGGCCGTCCTTGATAAGAGCACAGTGCCTTCTCTGCCACTGAAACTGGTTGCAGCCAGTTCATAGCTCTCCTGCTTTTAAAAAAAAAACAAGCGTGCTTTCTCTGCTGCCTTTCTTTACAAGTAAAAGGGCTTAAAAATGTGTGCCGCAAATGTCGGAGGTGGCACTTGCCGCGAAATTCACCGAATTATGAAACCAATGAAAAACGCCGCAATTTGTGGACACTTCAGATCGACCGCAAATTGCGGCAACGCAATAAAGTTTTTTTTAATGAAGGACATTTCGGCAATGAATGTTTAGCTACAGAAAAATTTTCGGGAGACGCCGGCGGGCGGGGAATTTTTTTGCACCTTGAATTTTTTCCCCGCCCGCCGGTGTTTCCCGAAAATTTTTCTCTAGCTAAATTTCCATTGCCGAAATGTCCTTCATTAAAAAGAAATTTATTGCGTTGCCGCAATTTGCGGTCGATCTGAAGTGTCCACAAATTGCGGCGTTTTTCACAGGTGTCGCGAAATTTACCGAATTATGAAACTAATGAAAAAAATTTTTTTTTGCAAAGGACATTTCGGCACTGGAAATTTAGTCAGAGAAAATTTTTCGGGAGACGCCGGCGGGCGGGGAAAAAATTTAAGGTGCAAAAAAATTCCCCGCCCGCCAATCTCTCCCGAAAATTTTTCTTTGTCTCTTTTTCAATTGCCGGAATGTCCTTCATGAAAAAAATTTTATTGCGTTGCCGCAATTTGCGGTCGATCTGAAGTGTCCGTAATTATCGATGGAATTCACAAGTGCCGCGAAATTCACCGGATTATGAAACCAATGAAAAAAATTTTTTTTTGCAAAGGACATTTCGGCACTTGAAAAAGTAGCCAGAGAAAGTTTTTCGGGAAACGCCGGCGGGCGGGGAATTTTTTTGCACCTTAAATTTTTCCCCCGCCCGCCCTCGTCTCCCGAAAGTTTTTCTTTGTCTCTTTTAAAATTGCCGAAATGTCCTTCATGAAAAAAAACTTTATTGTGTTGCAGCAATTTGCGGTCTATCTGAAGTGTCCACAAATTGCGGCGCTTTTCACAAGTGTCGCGAAATTCACCGGATTATGAGACTAGTGAAAAAAAATTTTTTTGCAAAGGACATTTCGGCACTGGAAATTTAGCCAGAGAAAATTTTTCGGGAGACGAGGGCGGGCGGGGAAAAAATTTAAGATGCAAAAAAATTCCCCGCCCGCCAATCTCTCCCGAAAATTTTTCTGTAGCTAAACATTTATTGCCGAAATGTCCTTCATTAAAAAAAATTTATTGCGTTGCCGCAATTTGCGGTCGATCTGAAGTGTCCACAGTTTGCGGCGTTTTTCACAGGTGTCGCGAAATTCACCGAAAAACCGAGACCAATGAAAAAAAATTTTTTTTTGCAAAGGACATTTCGGCACTGGAAATTTAGCCAGAGAAAATTTTTCGGGAGACGCCGGCGGGCGGGGAAAAAATTCAAGGAGTAAAAAAATTCACCGCCCGCCCTCGTCTGCCGAAAATTTTTCTGTAGCTAAACATTTATTGCCGAAATGTTCTTCGTTAAAAAAAATTTTATTGTGTTGCCGCAATTCGCGGTCGATCTGAAGTGTCCACAAATTGCAGCGTTTTTCACATGTGTCGCGAAATTCACCGACTTATGAAACAAATGGAAAAAAAAATTTTTGCAAAGGACATTTCGGCACTGGAAATTTAGCCAGAGAAAATTTTTCTGGAGACGCCGGCGGGCGGGGAAAAAATTCAAGGTGTAAAAAAATTCCCCGCCCGCCCTCGTCTCCCGAAAATTTTTCTTTGTCTCTTTTTCAATTGCAGAAATGTCCTTCGTTAAAAAAAAAATTTTATTACGTTGCCGCAATTTGCGGTCGATATGAAGTGTCCGTAATTATCGGGGGATTTC
>WBZZ01001882.1:30000-43205 GCA_019918135.1 Paulinella micropora
CGGGAATCGAACTGGCGACAGGGCCCAGATGGTAGAACTTGACCACTGGGCTATCACGGTGTCCATAATAATAATAATAATAATAATAATAATAGGCTTCCTCAGACTATAGCATCAGATCCAGATCCTGGACATGTGCCTCCATTGGGTCACCGGGGTCAGCCGATCCCAACGCATGGTCAGAACACCAAACAGACATAGCAGCAACAGCAACAGCAGGGGCAGATGGGGGCTGTGAAGTGCATGAAGAGCTAGATGCGAGGGTGTTAGCTGAAGAGAAGAACTCGGAGACACTACGCTGCGCTCCCGAACCCCTCTTTCTAGCCAGGACGTCCACACTGCGCGGACGGCCGCGCCGCGCAACATCAACGTCACTTGGGGGAGAGGGTGGGACAGAAGCTGATGGAACCTCAGTGAGGTCAATCACCTCCTCGCCCCCATCCTCCACCCCAAGCTCCTCCCTTTTACCCTCCCTAGCAGACCAACACTCAGACACATATGATCCAAACAACACATCCAACTTTGGAGGGGGACGCAACGCTGTAACCCCTAACAACGCAGCAAGCCTAAAGTTACTGCGGAAGCGCGACTTCCCCTGAAAAAGCTTACAAAACAATCGTGATTGATCCACAGGCGACATATCATCCCAACCCTGCCGCACAGAGCCCTCCCGCTCCCGCCCAAGCAACACATCCTCCACCACAACCTCACCACCTACGACCTCACCACCCTCCTCACTCCCTCCATCCCCCTCAGCACCCCCCACGGCCACCGAGCCTCTGCATACTCAGCAACAGCTGCTTACGTCTCCCCTCATGCATGGGGCAATCCCATAAGAAGTGCGCAAGGGACTCATTGACATCATCATGACAACAGAAGCAGCGAGGGGACATGCCACTGACCAACTTGCTGCGGTACAACCGAAGGCGGTTGTTGCAGCTGAGCAACCTTCTCCGAAGCAGATTATAATGCGCATCATCAAGGGCTACCCATCTTGGGAACTCCTTAGTTCCAAAGACTTGTCTTAGGATGACTCGCAGGCCATCAGTAAGATCGCTGCCTGCCTCTCGTTTGTCCCACATCAGTTGCTGCACCATCTTGACGTCCTGCTGAAGGGCCCACTTGTCCACAGTCGAACACCAACCCTCGAGGTCCTTCTCTGAGCTATTTAGGAGCTCCTGAAGCCCTTGTTGTAGATCCATTGAGTCCCTGATAGCGCCTTCGGCCTCCGCAGTCCAGTCGGATTTGACTTGAGATGCGATGACAGGAAATCGCTTCTCCGGTAGAACACGCAGCCGTCCATAGAACTTCAGTTGCGCCGCCCGCCGCAAACGCTCCGCACTCAAAGAGCGCGCCAGAAAGAGTGTAATCCACTTGCTTGTCTTAGGGCTGATGCCGAGAATCATCCTCATGGGGCGCAGCATTGCTGCCTCCAGCTTGGTGAGCTGCGATACGGGGGCACGCCAGACATCGAAGGCGTACTTCAGCTTGGCCCCCACAAGTTGATTCCAGCACATGAGACGATACCTAGCTTGTATCTCACATGCACACCACAAAGAGTACCAACCTGCGGTGGCGACTTCAGTGACACGCGTAGCCCGCAGGGCCTGCTCCTTCCACTTCAGGTCGTCGGTGATAACCACTCCCAGGTACTTGTACTGACTGGTGACACAAAGCTTCTGGCCGCGAAACCACACCACGGGCTCACCTCGCTCCCTGATACTTGGTCGTTTCGCCTTGCTCGACGTGTAAATAGGCATGATTTCCGTCTTGCCGGGCTTCAAGTTGACTTCCAGCCGGTAATCTTCCGCGAACTTGGCCACAACATTGACCATCTTCTGGAGCTCGGTGCGACTGTGAGCGATGAGGGCCACTTCGTCCGCGTATAGAAGTGCCTTGATGTCGTTCAGCCGCTTCACATCCGTGATCTTGAGGGCACTCGCCAGCCGATCACACAGCTCATCCATAAAGACGTTGAAGAGTGTGGGAGAGAGAGGGGACCCCTGTTGGACGCCTACACCCTCCAGTACTTCGGGGGTGAGTGCTCCATCAACTAGCACTTGCGACGAAGTCTGCTCGTAGCACCTGCGTAGCGTGCGCCAGAACTTGCCCCTTACACCCAGCTTCCAGAGCCTCTCAAATAGGCCATCTCTCCAAACAGACGGGAAAGCCTTGCGTAGATCGACGAACAGGACATACGACTCCCGCTTCTGCTGCTGACGCCCCTTCAACCTCTGCCAAAGGGTAAAGACCTGATCCGTAGTGCGACGCCCCGGGCGGAAGCCTCCCTGCTCTGGACGTAGCTTATCCGGGCCATCCACGAAGAGCGTTAGACGAGTAGCTAATAAGGACAGATACAGCTTACCAAGGCAACTAATAATCGAGATATCCCTCCAGTTGTCAGGATCCGTAGGATCCCCACCCTTGGGGATATTGACGATGATTCCCTTGCCCCAAGCTTTTGGAGTCCTCTCGGCTTCTCGAATCCAGTTGAAGTACTGCGTTAAGTAGCCATTGATGTAGGCGCCGCCATACTTGAGCATCTCGTTCTTCACTTTGTCCTCGCCACAAGCTTTGTGGTTATTCAGGGCACGTTGCCTTGCAAGGACCTCCTCTTGCGTGAACGGCTTGTCCAGCTCTTCGCAAGTGTCTTCACCTACTTCGTGCTCCATCATAGCCCGGGCCACCTCATCTCTGAAGCGATCGTTCCAGTGGAACTGCCGCTTAGCTTCGGCTTCCTCCCACTCCAGCGAGCCTGCTTCTGCACAGCACTCCACCACAACAGCCGCACTTGCCGGATTTTCCCGTGGCTTCACTGAATTTTTCCGAAATTGCTCCCACCGAGCGACCTTTTCCGGCAGCGTACACGCCAGTGAGCCATCCTCCCTTTGCACCGGCGCGGAGACCTTCGTTCTGCGTGCCCCGCCAAGCCGCTTCGCGAGTAGCCAAAAGCGCTTTGAGGATTGCTCGCGTTGACATTTGACCGCTTCTTCCTGCACTTGCTTGAAGGAGGCGGACTTCTTGGCCCGAGTTGCCTTCCGAATTTGCTTGCGGAGCCGTAGCCAATTCAGACAGGCTTCCGCATTCGATTCATCCCTCCTGTATGCTGCGTAGGCCTCCCGGCGCTGCTGAATGAGCTCCTTTAGCTCCCCGTCGAACCAATTGTTGGTGAAACGGGGTCGTATACATCTGGAGCCAAGGACCCGGTGCGCCGCCATTCGGAAGGACTGCGCCACTCGCTCGGTGACGTCATCTACCACCCGTTGGCTGTCGGCACCACCCGATAGGTCAAGCTCAGGCAGCTGATGCACTCCAAGCTTCTGTAGGCAATGCTGGAATACGTCATCGAACTTGTCGCGTAGATAATCCAGCGCTTGCTTCGCAGCGTGATCATTACCCGAGACACCAGCACCAATAAGCTTATCAACACGAAAGGACCTGTAAGGTTTCGCAGCCCGCTTTGGCCGGCGCTGGCCGCTCCACGTCAGTTCGGCCCATACTGCCTTGTGGTCCGTATCAAGATCATCTTCGCATACTCCGAACTTTGCTCCAGATGCCAAGCCAGGCGACGCGCAGATGTAATCGAGGAGGTGCTTGCCTGTGCCCATGCCGCGCTGCTCACGCCGGGACCACCAGTAGGACCCTTCCACTGGGCAAGAGAAGCCGCTCAGATTTCGCAGGCCCGTAGCGACGAGGACAGCCGCGAGTCTCTTGCCGTTCTCCGAACGTACCGGCTCTCCCTTATCATCGACCTCCCCGTGCTGACCGACGATGCCCTCCTCTTTTCGGCTGCATGCCGGCCCGAGCTTCGCGTTGGCATCCGCCACCGTGACCACAAGACCTTTGGCTCCAAAAAAAGCTATAGCTGCCTGCCAGGCCGCATACGCCTCTGACGACTCTTCTTCCTGCGTTTCCTGGGGAAAGTAGCCGTTGCCCACATAGATATCCTGAGCGCCGGTAACACCCGAGGCGATACGCAGCCACACTTGCTGCCGGTGGTCGACGGGGGCTGACACCAGGTTGCAATACGGACCAAGGAAGTTAGCCACCGCGAATAGAACCCCACCCTTGCAGCGATTTTTCTCGCTGACCTCCGCAGGTTTTCCAAAAATCCGGAATCCATCCAGGCTGCATTTGGAAAGTTGCTTCTTGCCCATGCGGTGCTCCTGAGCCCCGATGACTAGCCAGCCCTCGTGCTTGTAGAATGATGCCCATTCCGCCGTGCCTACGTTGTCGTATCCCGTTTTACCCTGCCAGTTGTGACTCGCGACGAGTAGCTTGAAGCCGGTATCGAACTGCTTGGAGCGGTGCTTCTTGGCTCGTTTCCGGACCCGACGGCCGCGCTTGGCTTCCGCCCTCGTGCTGCCCCCCTCTGCAGGTGCTTGCGCAGGTTGGTCCCCCACTGCATTGGCCGCCGAATGCAGGGGCACCACATGCACATCAGCACACTCAGACACACACTTAGGTGCATCGGCAGCCAATTCCGAAGACACCACCTGCACATCATCGACACATTCTTCATGCAGAGGCAAGACGCGATATCCCGTCGCAGCTTCCTCCTTCCGGACCGCCGCTTCCCCACGAAGATGGATGCGAATAAGCCTTCGGACACGTTCCCTGTCCCTGAACCTGCGCCCAAGGGCCACATTGACCCCTCTGCCGAAGAATTTGAGATGTTTGAGTTGCTGCAACGCCGTCTGCCTGCTGTCATCGTCCTCGTAGACCAGCTCCAGGTGACGAGACATTCGCTGGCCTTGCCACTCCATTACCGGGACCACCAGACCAAGACCGCTCGTTTTGGAGGCGATCTCCTGTAGATTGGCGCGTTCTGAGAGCCCCCAGACAATCAGATTGCGCCCGTCCTTGTCGTACCGATCTACCCGCCGGTACCGTCGAGGCGGCGGTGCCATCTGCCATATAGCGCCGCTCGCCTTATGTTGAAGCGCCGACCCGTGTGCCAAGTTTGGGGAGGAAGGATGAGGCGCAGCTAAGATAGCCTCTCCACGTGGTTCAGGAATTCCGTCATATACGCGAGCCCTCATCCTCCCATCCTGGGACATCGGGCCAGAGCCCGTCGAAGAGGCATTCCCACGGGGATTGTCCAGGTCTTCGGCGATTCTACCTTGTCCCATAAGGGCCACAGTGGTAGCTCCGTGCTTCGCGTATTTGTAATCCATTGAGAGTAGTAGACGGCCAATGTCGCTGGCCATCACCGCCGCGCCTCTTTACGCCGAGGAAAGCGCCCGTCCATGCAAATAGCATCGGCGGTATCTGCAACACACACTACACGCATTTCCGCCGGTGTCACTGGACGCTGCCGCGTCGCTTCGTGCCCTTCGGCGCCCGCCAGCACCCCCAGCGTCGCCAGAACCTGCCTCACGCACTACACACACTCTCCATCGCATCGCCAACGCCTCTAGTCTCATGCCTTATGGACTTTCAGCTGCTCCTAACAATACACATCATGAGGTACGGGTGTCCCCAAGTGGAGCCAGATCGGACGGCGTGCCGCTGAAACTCCTTCCCCCACGTGGGTATAGAAGGCGCGAACCTAGCGGTACCTATAGGGTCTTACAGACAAGTATAGTATCCCAGCCGAAGCTGCTCAGTTAGAAATGCAACGGTGGAGGGTGTGAATGCATGGGGCAAGGCACGGCAACGCAGCAAGGCACTGGCAAGGCATTGGGACCGACTGAAGCCCCTCTCCAACGTGCGCTCATCATGTGTTCCAGTTAGGCAACCCCGAAGAAGCGAAGATAGGGAGGAGACAAAACCCAGATAGGATGAAGATAGGATTAACATGAAGCCGAAATGGAGCCGAGTTGGAACAGGTCAACTCAGCCCCATCTCGGCTCAATGTGAATCCTATCTTCAACCCATCTCGGTACTGTTTCCTCCGAATGCTCACCTCAACAAGATCACCAAACCGGAACTGGAAGCCCCCAGGCATTTACTCGGCAGGAAATTCGGCGAAAATGGGCTAACCAGGAAACCAGACCCAAACCAACAGCCAAGAAAAACGAGCCAACCAACAATCCAACAGACAACCCCACAACCTGCCTGGCCGAACCCCTACCGAGTAAATGCCCAGTTGAGAGTTGCGCATATCCCGGTGACCGCCCTCCCCAAGCGGTCACCTTCGTGGGGAGAGGCCCAACCACCTCCTCTTCCCATGGAGTGCCATCTTGTGCACCCCTCCAGAATAATAATAATAATAATAATAATAATAATAATAATAGTGTATCTCCTGCCAATTGCTGAGCCAAAAGGCCATGTGCATCCAGTCCTCCATTCCATAAGGAAAGTCTCCACACCAATCGGTGGAATAAAGGAAGTGACGGCATAGAACATTACTCTAGGAGCTTTATACCAATCAGCCCATGGAAAGGACCGATGGCCTATGCACTCCCTAAATAATAATAATAATAATAATAATAATAATAATAACTAGGAGCTGCGCCAAAACCTGAAAGGATGGTTTGCGGTGCGCTTCGCGCACTCCCCCCCCCCCCACCTCCTCTTCCCAGGTCGCTTTTCCTCTCATTCTCACATGCACAACTTTTACAGCCTTGAGCAATCTCAGCCATTCATTTTGGTGTCGGCGAATTTGCTTCGGGTACGTACAATTGCGGGGCTGGGGTTCCCGGGGGGAGGGCCCCCCGGACCCCCACTTGCCACAGTCGACAGGGTACGTTGAATTGCCGGAGGTAGCAAGCATAAACCCTTCTCGCGCAACTCTTAGAGCCTTGGAGCATTCTCAGCCATTAATTTTGGTGTCGGATAATTTGCGTGGGGTACGTACAATCGCCGGTTCCCGGGGGCCCCCCGGACCCCCCCTTCCCCGTCGACAGGGTACGTTCAATTGCCGGAGGCACCAGCAGAACGAAAGTGTACGCTCTGGTGGCACAAAAACCTAAAATCTATGGTTGCTGTGCCACCCGGCATCAAAACTTTTAGATCTCCGAAGAGAGCGCACCGAGAGGTGTTGGGTACGCCAAACATCACCCTCAAACTCCCTCTGGTGTGCGCGAACGGCGGCTGGTGGCGCAAAAACCTAAATTTCTGATTTTTACGCCCCAGCCCAGCAAGTGTACGACCTGTTTTGTCGCGGGTGACACACGAACCAGAAAAGTGAGGTCTTTGTGCCACCAGGCGCCGTTTGCGCACACCAGAGGGATTTAGTGGCTGATATTTGGTATACGTGAGACTTCTTGATGCACTCTCTTTGAAAATATAAAAATTGTGCCAGGTGGTTCCCGGGGGGGGGGGGGGGGGGCCGAACCCCCCCCCTTCCACGGGGGGGCCCTCCCCCTTCCCCGTCGACAGGGTACGTTGAATTGCTGGAGGTACCGGCAAGTAATCCCAAAAACAAGGAATTTTGGCATTCAGGACACTCCCCTAACGCAATATTTGTGTGAATTCCAAAAAAACTATATCAGCATCAAGATCGAGTCTGGAGCTAGCCACCCTGTCAATATGAGCTCCCAACTTCTGCTTCACACAAATCATGGTTTATTCCGACGAGGATGCAGAAAATAGGCTAAAAAAACAAGGAATTTTTGCATTCAGGACACTCTCCTAACGCAAACATTTACGTGAATTCCAAAGAAGTTATATCAGCATCAACATCGAGTCTGGGACTAGACAACCTGCAAACATGAGCTCCCAACTCCTCCTGGTTCACACAACCCATGATTTATTCCGACAGGGGTGGGAAAAAAAGGAACTTCGGCCTTCAGGACACTGCCCTAACGCAAATATTTGCGTGAATTCCAAAAAAATCATATCAGCATCAACATCGAGTATGGGACTAGCCACCCTGCAAATATGAGATCCCAACTCCTTCTCGTTCCCACAAACCATGATTTATTCCGACAGGGGTGCGAAAATGCGGGGGTGGCGTGGGTGGGTGGGGGGGGGGGGGGTACACAATTTCCATTTTCACCCTCCCCCAAACCCCCCGGGGGGGGGGGGGGGGTACAAAATTTCCATTTGCACCCTCCCCCCAAACCCCCCACCCCTTACTCCCAACACCTTTCAGGGATAATAATAATAATAATAATAATAATAATAATAGTGCTTCTCTGTCAATGGCTGATGCATTTCTGCACATGCGCCTCCATCGTCTCACCCGTGAGGGGAGTACGAAGAATTGGCGATAAGCTCTAATGACACCCCCGCAAGGGCAGTTCCAACACTTCCAGACGGACCGGTATGTTCAATGAAAATACTGGTCCAGACGGAGCGGTATGTTCAATGAAAATATTGGTGGCACCGACGGGAATCGAACTGGCGACAGGGCCCAGATGGTAGAACTTGACCACTGGGCTATCACGGTGTCCACAATAATAATAATAATAATAATAATAATAATAATAATAATAATAATAATAATAGGCTTCCTCAGACTATAGCATCAGATCCAGATCCTGGACATGTGCCTCCATTGGGTCACCGGGGTCAGCCGATCCCAACGCATTGTCAGAACACCAAACAGACATAGCAGCAACAGCAACAGCAGGGGCAGATGGGGGCTGTGAAGTGCATGAAGAGCTAGATGCGAGGGTGTTAGCTGAAGAGAAGAACTCGGAGACACACGCTGCGCTCCCGAACCCCTCTCTCTAGCCAGGACGTCCACACTGCGCGGACGGCCGCGCCGCGCAACATCAACGTCACTTGGGGGAGAGGGTGGGACAGAAGCTGATGGAACCTCAGTGAGGTCAATCACCTCCTCGCCCCCATCCTCCACCCCAAGCTCCTCCCTTTTACCCTCCCTAGCAGACCAACACTCAGACACATATGATCCAAACAACACATCCAACTTTGGAGGGGGACGCAACGCTGTAACCCCTAACAACGCAGAAGCCTAAAGTTACTGCGGAAGCGCGACTCCCCCTGAAAAAGCTTACAAAACAATCGTGATTGATCCACAGGCGACATATCATCCCAACTCTGCCGCACAGAGCCCTCCCGCTCCCGCCCAAGCAACACATCCTCCACCACAACCTCACCGCCTACGACCTCACCACCCTCCTCACTCCCTCCATCCCCCTCAGCACCCCCCACAGCCATGCCACCGAGCCTCTGCATACTCAGCAACAGCTGCTTACGTCTCCCCTCATGCATGGGGCAATCCCATGAGAAGTGCGCAAGGGACTCATTGACATCATCATGACAACAGAAGCAGCGAGGGGACATGCCACTGACCAACTTGCTGCGGTACAACCGAAGGCGGTTGTTGCAGCTGAGCAACCTTCTCCGAAGCAGATTATAATGCGCATCATCAAGGGCTACCCATCTTGGGAACTCCTTAGTTCCAAAGACTTGTCTTAGGATGACTCGCAGGCCATCAGTAAGATCGCTGCCTGCCTCTCGTTTGTCCCACATCAGTTGCTGCACCATCTTGACGTCCTGCTGAAGGGCCCACTGGTCCACAGTCGAACACCAAAGCTTCTGGCCGCGAAACCACACCACGGGCTCACCTCGCTCCCTGATACTTGGTCGTTTCGCCTTGCTCGACGTGTAAATAGGCATGATTTCCGTCTTGCCGGGCTTCAAGTTGACTTCCAGCCGGTAATCTTCCGCGAACTTGGCCACAACATTGACCATCTTCTGGAGCTCGGTGCGACTGTGAGCGATGAGGGCCACTTCGTCCGCGTATAGAAGTGCCTTGATGTCGTTCAGCCGCTTCACATCCGTGATCTTGAGGGCACTCGCCAGCCGATCACACAGCTCATCCATAAAGACGTTGAAGAGTGTGGGAGAGAGAGGGGACCCCTGTTGGACGCCTACACCCTCCAGTACTTCGGGGGTGAGTGCTCCATCAACTAGCACTTGCGACGAAGTCTGCTCGTAGCACCTGCGTAGCGTGCGCCAGAACTTGCCCCTTACACCCAGCTTCCAGAGCCTCTCAAATAGGCCATCTCTCCAAACAGACGGGAAAGCCTTGCGTAGATCGACGAACAGGACATACGACTCCCGCTTCTGCTGCTGACGCCCCTTCAACCTCTGCCAAAGGGTAAAGACCTGATCCGTAGTGCGACGCCCCGGGCGGAAGCCTCCCTGCTCTGGACGTAGCTTATCCGGGCCATCCACGAAGAGCGTTAGACGAGTAGCTAATAAGGACAGATACAGCTTACCAAGGCAACTAATAATCGAGATATCCCTCCAGTTGTCAGGATCCGTAGGATCCCCACCCTTGGGGATATTGACGATGATTCCCTTGCCCCAAGCTTTTGGAGTCCTCTCGGCTTCTCGAATCCAGTTGAAGTACTGCGTTAAGTAGCCATTGATGTAGGCGCCGCCATACTTGAGCATCTCGTTCTTCACTTTGTCCTCGCCACAAGCTTTGTGGTTATTCAGGGCACGTTGCCTTGCAAGGACCTCCTCTTGCGTGAACGGCTTGTCCAGCTCTTCGCAAGTGTCTTCACCTACTTCGTGCTCCTTCATAGCCCGGGCCACCTCATCTCTGAAGCGATCGTTCCAGTGGAACTGCCGCTTAGCTTCGGCTTCCTCCCACTCCAGCGAGCCTGCTTCTGCACAGCACTCCACCACAACAGCCGCACTTGCCGGATTTTCCCGTGGCTTCACTGAATTTTTCCGAAATTGCTCCCACCGAGCGACCTTTTCCGGCAGCGTACACGCCAGTGAGCCATCCTCCCTTTGCACCGGCGCGGAGACCTTCGTTCTGCGTGCCCCGCCAAGCCGCTTCGCGAGTAGCCAAAAGCGCTTTGAGGATTGCTCGCGTTGACATTTGACCGCTTCTTCCTGCACTTGCTTGAAGGAGGCGGACTTCTTGGCCCGAGTTGCCTTCCGAATTTGCTTGCGGAGCCGTAGCCAATTCAGACAGGCTTCCGCATTCGATTCATCCCTCCTGTATGCTGCGTAGGCCTCCCGGCGCTGCTGAATGAGCTCCTTTAGCTCCCCGTCGAACCAATTGTTGGTGAAACGGGGTCGTATACATCTGGAGCCAAGGACCCGGTGCGCCGCCATTCGGAAGGACTGCGCCACTCGCTCGGTGACGTCATCTACCACCCGTTGGCTGTCGGCACCACCCGATAGGTCAAGCTCAGGCAGCTGATGCACTCCAAGCTTCTGTAGGCAATGCTGGAATACGTCATCGAACTTGTCGCGTAGATAATCCAGCGCTTGCTTCGCAGCGTGATCATTACCCGAGACACCAGCACCAATAAGCTTATCAACACGAAAGGACCTGTAAGGTTTCGCAGCCCGCTTTGGCCGGCGCTGGCCGCTCCACGTCAGTTCGGCCCATACTGCCTTGTGGTCCGTATCAAGATCATCTTCGCATACTCCGAACTTTGCTCCAGATGCCAAGCCAGGCGACGCGCAGATGTAATCGAGGAGGTGCTTGCCTGTGCCCATGCCGCGCTGCTCACGCCGGGACCACCAGTAGGACCCTTCCACTGGGCAAGAGAAGCCGCTCAGATTTCGCAGGCCCGTAGCGACGAGGACAGCCGCGAGTCTCTTGCCGTTCTCCGAACGTACCGGTCTCCCTTATCATCGACCTCCCCGTGCTGACCGACGATGCCCTCCTCTTTTCGGCTGCATGCCGGCCCGAGCTTCGCGTTGGCATCCGCCACCGTGACCACAAGACCTTTGGCTCCAAAAAAAGCTATAGCTGCCTGCCAGGCCGCATACGCCTCTGACGACTCTTCTTCCTGCGTTTCCTGGGGAAAGTAGCCGTTGCCCACATAGATATCCTGAGCGCCGGTAACACCGAGGCGATACGCAGCCACACTTGCTGCCGGTGGTCGACGGGGGCTGACACCAGGTTGCAATACGGACCAAGGAAGTTAGCCACCGCGAATAGAACCCCACCCTTGCAGCGATTTTTCTCGCTGACCTCCGCAGGTTTTCCAAAAATCCGGAATCCATCCAGGCTGCATTTGGAAAGTTGCTTCTTGCCCATGCGGTGCTCCTGAGCCCCGATGACTAGCCAGCCCTCGTGCTTGTAGAACGATGCCCATTCCGCCGTGCCTACGTTGTCGTATCCCGTTTTACCCTGCCAGTTGTGACTCGCGACGAGTAGCTTGAAGCCGGTATCGAACTGCTTGGAGCGGTGCTTCTTGGCTCGTTTCCGGACCCGACGGCCGCGCTTGGCTTCCGCCCTCGTGCTGCCCCCTCTGCAGGTGCTTGCGCAGGTTGGTCCCCCACTGCACTGGCCGCGAATGCAGGGGCACCACATGCACATCAGCACACTCAGACACACACTTAGGTGCATCGGCAGCCAATTCCGAAGACACCACCTGCACATCATCGACACATTCTTCATGCAGAGGCAAGACGCGATATCCCGTCGCAGCTTCCTCCTTCCGGACCGCCGCTTCCCCACGAAGATGGATGCGAATAAGCCTTCGGACACGTTCCCTGTCCCTGAACCTGCGCCAAGGGCCACATTGACCCCTCTGCCGAAGAATTTGAGATGTTTGAGTTGCTGCAACGCCGTCTGCCTGCTGTCATCGTCCTCGTAGACCAGCTCCAGGTGACGAGACATTCGCTGGCCTTGCCACTCCATTACCGGGACCACCAGACCAAGACCGCTCGTTTTGGAGGCGATCTCCTGTAGATTGGCGCGTTCTGAGAGCCCCCAGACAATCAGATTGCGCCCGTCCTTGTCGTACCGATCTACCCGCCGGTACCGTCGAGGCGGCGGTGCCATCTGCCATATAGCGCCGCTCGCCTTATGTTGAAGCGCCGACCCGTGTGCCAAGTTTGGGGAGGAAGGATGAGGCGCAGCTAAGATAGCCTCTCCACGTGGTTCAGGAATTCCGTCATATACGCGAGCCCTCATCCTCCCATCCTGGGACATCGGGCCAGAGCCCGTCGAAGAGGCATTCCCACGGGGATTGTCCAGGTCTTCGGCGATTCTACCTTGTCCCATAAGGGCCACAGTGGTAGCTCCGTGCTTCGCGTATTTGTAATCCATTGAGAGTAGTAGACGGCCAATGTCGCTGGCCATCACCGCCGCGCCTCTTTACGCCGAGGAAAGCGCCCGTCCATGCAAATAGCATCGGCGGTATCTGCAACACACACTACACTTCATTTCCGCCGGTGTCACTGGACGCTGCCGCGTCGCTTCGTGCCCTTCGGCGCCCGCCAGCACCCCCAGCGTCGCCAGAACCTGCTCACGCACTACACACACTCTCCATCGCATCGCCAACGCCTCTACTCTCATGCCTTATGGA
>WBZZ01001883.1:0-5000 GCA_019918135.1 Paulinella micropora
TCCCACGACAGATGCGTGTCACACGGACACTCAAAATATCATCAGCCGCAAAAATAGTACAACCGATACTCCAGTTTTGGAGAAGTATGGACCCGGTTGAGGATCCAAAGGCAAGACATTATCTGCCATATATAAAGACGCAAAAAGTCTCGAGACATGGGATGATACAATTACTCCCAGAGACAAGGATTACACTGCGTGGACCATTCAGACACTGCCAAGAGGAGTGCTTGATGTCCCTTTTGAATTATCCTTGGGCGAAATCCCTAATAAGATCTGGGACATTCTCGAACAGTCAAAGTTTGAGCTGACTTTTGTTGGTGGTCCTCCACCAGGTAAAGAAATCCGCGCCAGACGACGAAGGCAGTAACAAGGAAACTATTTTTCTTTATGCGTCTCAAACAAACTGGTTGATTGCCCACGGCGTATCATGATTTGATCATGCATCATCAGTTATCAATATGAATATTAAAAAGACTCAGTGATATAACTTGGCATTCGATCGCAACATACGAGTGCGAAAGGTCGATCCGCCTTATACAAGGGTATGTCATTAAAAAAGACAATGTACTTACGATCTCCCTGTGAATAATAATAATAATAATAATAATAATAATAATAATAATAATAATAATAATAGTGCTTCTCTGTCAATGGCTGATGCAAATCTGCACATGCGCCTCCATCGTCTCACCCGTGAGGGGAGTACGAAGAATTGACGATAGGCTCTAATGACACCCCCGCAAGGGCAGTTCCAACACTTCCAGACGGACCGGTATGTTCAATGAAAATACTGGTGGCACCGACGGGAATCGAACTGGCGACAGGGCCCAGATGGTAGAACTTGACCACTGGGCTATCACGGTGTCCATAATAGCCTCCAATACCCTTGTTCGAGGTCCTCCACCCCCCCGTGTCAGTCTCTCGCCTGATGATCGGGGCCACCGATGGAGCTGCTGAGGGCAAGACTGCACTAAGCCGAGGTTATTCCGCAGTCCCAGCAACCTCTTGCAAGACGTCACCGAATGTGCAAGTGCATACACCAAGCGCGGTTGCTAGAGCTGCCTCGAAACCCCACCCATAACAATCTGGTGTCTGCTGGGTCCTGGGCTATCAACCAGCATATGCGGAGTTTAAGATCTTTTACGCGCGCAACGACCCTCCTCCCCAGCATCTACCACCAAAGGGTTATGAGTTGGCGTCACAGTTTAACGCCTTGAGGCCATTGGGCTGGAACTCTGTTTAGCAAGTGTGACTAGGTTTTTTCATCGGGATTTCCCTCAAATATGTCACAGTCAACACTCCAAAATAATAATAATAATAATAATAATAATAATAATAATAATAATAATAATAATAATAATGATAATGATAATGATAAGAAGAAGAAGGAGATTAAAGGGGGAATCGTACTACAGCACCACGTTGCTTGTATTTTTTTTATTAATAGTACGTTTGTTCTTGACACACTGCCGAGAAAAAAAAAAAAAAAAAAGAGATTGAGGGGAAGGATTTCAAAATTCTACAAGAATGGCTGGAGAATCCGCTTTGACGTGCCGTATGAGGATATATTTATTGTCTTTTAGCGTCTATCCGTGGGTCGATGCGCTGTGTGGCATGACTCCATAGCGCATACTCTTTGCAGAAAGAAATCAGAAGGTGTATGACGAAAATGCTATTTCCGTCATAAAATCGGGAGGGGGTACTGTAGGCATCACCCCCCGGATAGCCGGTAAAAAGTACCTTTTCCTGGTGACAGGTGCACCAGCTTGTTTTTCAGTATTATTTGTCCGGATTGGACCTGATGCTATTTTATTCCTGGTCTGTTGCCGTTTTCCTTTTTGGCTTCACTGAGCTAATATAACGAGACATCATTCTCATCTTTTGAGGACTGTGTTTGGTTGTATTACCGATTTTTACGAGCTATCGTTGGGGGCATTACAGTAGCAGACGGTTTAGTTTTTCAGTGTATTAAAGGTATTGCTGTGTTCCAGAGTATGTTCTGAATTTTGACAAACTAATTTTCGACCTATGTTTTCCTAGTTTTTTTTTTGTACCGTACTTCTCTGCAAAAACACTAGGCAGGTTTACTGAACATAACATATGAATTCATTTGTGCACTTGTGCGTAAAAATGAGTGCAGAGTGCATCATGCAAACAGTATTTTTCAGTTAAAAACATCATACTTGCTATGTCCTGAGAAATGAAAATTGCGGTCGAAATAAGGGTGAAAAATGTTAGCTACCCCTTTCAAGTTTCTCAAACAAACACTTGTGTCATGCTTGCTTTTGCTTGAAACGATGTGGTTTGAACATTTACCTGCTTTGAAATACTTGACATCCGACATGATTTTGGTGGCGCCGGCCCGTGAATTTCTGTGGAAATATTTGACAAGACCATGCCAATTACCGGAGAGGAAACCAGAAAAATTTCCAAAAAATATCATCAGTGAACAGACAGGCCTATCGACATACGTAGCCTTTGAAGTGAAGGCCGCACTAATTTTTTTTATTTGACTGTTTTTGCGGGGTCGAGATTGGTAAAAGTCATGGCTAGAGAGTGTTTTGTGTTTTTTTTGTGTGTGTTTCTCATGCATACTTTCACGTCCCGTGGCCTTGCACAGTCTTTCCAAACGTTGTGCCCATGCTGTCTGCAAAATGATGTGTTGTAAACTTCTACAGCATGTGTTGTTCTTTCTTCCCTGAAGCACTTTTTTGCACCTGTCTTGTTTCACTCCTATACGCTGAATCTATTCACAATCACATGGTCTTTGTTTTGCATATGTTCAACTACTGCTCCTTTCTTTGTAACCCTGCTGTTGGTGATCTGTTCTGGGCTGCAGACAGGCTAAAAAATCATGGGTGAAATCTTTAGAGATTTTCAATTTTTTTCTGCACTATCTGTACAAAATGTTTTTATTAAATAGCCTCTTTGCTTTCTGTACTTGTGCCGGCCTTGTATTTAAATCAAAAAATTTCTGAGTGAGGGCCTTATGCCCTATTTTTGCTGATTTTGGCAGGTTTGTTTGCAGGCTTAAGGTTATCTTTTTGTAAAAAAACTTTGTACATTTAATTACAAGCATACATAGAAAGATATTACATAAAAATTTATTGAAGAGCATACAGGGAACATATGAAAACTGACTATGATTTTTGGTCATCACAAGCACTATTTTTTGAGGTGGCAAGGTGGTCAGTTTTTTCCGGTGGGGGGTGTGCAAATTAGTTGGGAAAAAGCGGTCGGAGACGGGAAATCGATTGGTTTGAAGTCAGTTTTTACTATTTTTCAATAATTCTTTCATTAAATTAAATGTTTTTACTTATAGTTTTGAAATGTACAATTTTCATATGATAAAGTTTAACGGATCCATGTTTATTATGCTAACGACCACTCGCCCATAGGAGAACTTACATATGCATAAAATTTCCCACTTTTCCATGTAGTATGTTTTTTTCTTTAATTGGAGCCTTTGTTCAGCCTAGCTTTTACTTATGTTTGGCTGCCTTCTTACATGCTTCCGGGCCTTTTCAGCTCTACCGCAGGCTACACGAAAAGCAATCGCAAGTATTCTCTTCAATGATAGAAGTTTTCGTGTTTGTGTAAAATTAAGTGTAATAAAATCATAGTGTTTGTGTAAAATTAAGTGCAGTAAACTGCAAAGGGGCCCCCTACGCCGACCCCGCGCTGCCGACCCCGCCTCGCCGCGCGACAGCTTCAGGTACACATGCTCTGCGGGCCAAAGCACCTCTCTAACTACATCTATTACACCTCGGCTCTGCCGGACCCGAAATCTTATATATATATATGAATATATACATATATATAGTAGGGAGAAAAAAAAAGAAGAAAAAAAAAACGAGATGGAAAGACATAATTGATAAGACACGAATAAAAGAATCAAAGAAAGAAAGAAAGAAAGAAAGAAAGGAAGGAAGAATAAATGAATAAGTAAATCAATGAAATCTTAAGAAATAAAGACATCTTGATAAAAAAGGAAGAAAGAAAGAAAAAATAAGAAAAAAAGGAACGAAAAGAAAGAAAGAAAGCAGAAAGTGCAGAAAAAGTAATAAAGGAAGGAAGAAAGAAAGAATGAAAAAAAGAAAGAAAGAAGGAAAGAAGGAAGAAAGAGAAAGAAAGTAAATAAATAAATAAATAAATAAAGAAAGAAATAAATAAAGTAAGAAAAATAAAAGAAAGAAAGAAAGAAAGAAATAACACGCAGATCTCACTCACATACACACACAGAGATAGATAGATAGATAGATAGAGAGATAGATAGAGAGAGAGATTGATATATATATATATATAGAGAGAGAGAGAGAGAGCGAGCGAGCGAGCGAGAGAGAGAGAGAGACAGACAGAGAGAGAGAGAGAGACACAGAGAGAGAGAGAGAGATCACACACATATATATATACACACACATACACACAAATACACACATGTACACGCACACACACGCACACACACACACACACAAACACAAACACATGCAGACATACAAACACAAACAATACATACATACACACCCACGCAAGAGACACAGAGAGAGAGAGAGAGATCACACACATATATACACACACACACACACACATACACACAAATACACACATGTAAATGCACACACGCACACACACACACACACAAACACAAACAATACATACATACGCACCCACGCAATTGCAAGCACACACACACACACAGTTAAACGTTCACACACACACACACAGACCACAAACACACACAGTGCACACATGTTCACACACACACACTCAAACTCACACACACACACACATTAAAAACACATACACACACACACACACGCACGCACACACAAACACACACACACACACGTGCAGACGTAGAGAGGGAGAGAGAGATCGAGAGAGAAAGAGAGAGATAGAGAAATCGAGAAGAGAGAGAGAGAGAGAATGAGAGAGAGCTGAGAGAGAGAGAGAGAGAGAGAGAGAATCGAGAGAAATGAGAGAGAGAGATATATATA
>WBZZ01001883.1:10000-17500 GCA_019918135.1 Paulinella micropora
ACATACATACATACATACATACATACATACATACATACATACATACATACATATATACGTACGTACGTACGTACATACATACATACCATCCATACCATACATACATATCATACATACATCATACATACATACATACATACATACATACATACATACATACGTACGTACGTATGTACATACATACATACATACCATCCGTACCATACATACATACATACATACATACATACATACATACATACATACATACATACATACATACATACATACATGCATACATACATGACAACTAGCATAACTAAAAACTAACATACCTAACATACAGAACATACCTAACATACCTAACATACATAACATAAATGACATAACATCCATGACATGCATGACATACATGACATACATGACATGCATTACATACATGACATACATTACATACATTACATTACATACATTACATACATACATACATACATACATACATACATACACGCATAACATGCACAACGTACATAACGGACATAACATGCATAACATGTATAACATACATGGCATACATACCATGCATAACATACATACCATGCATAACATACATAACATACATAACATACATAACATACATAACATACATAACATACATAACATGCATACCATGCATAACATGTATAACATACATGACATACATAACATACATACATACATAACATACATAACATACATAACATACATAACATACATACCATGCATAACATGTATAACATACATGGCATTCATAACATACATACCATACATAACATGCATAACATGCATTACACACATAACATACATAACATACATAACATACATAACATACATACCATACATAACATGTATAACATACATGGCATACATAACATACATACCATACATAACATGCATAACATACTTAACATACATAACATACAGAACATACAGAACATACATAACATACATACCATGCATAACACGTATAACATACATAACATACATACCATACATACCATACATACCATGCATAACATACATAACATACATAACATACATAACATACATAACATACATACCATGCATAACATACATAGCATAACATACCTAACATACCTAGACCATACCTAACATACAGAACATACAAAACATGCATAATATTATGACATACATGACATACATGACATGCATAACATACATAACATACATAACATACATAACATAACGTGCATAACATACATAACATGCATAACGTACATAACGTACATAACATGCATAACATGTATAACATACATGGCAGACATAACATACATAACATGCATAACATTCATAACATTCATAACATTGATAACATACATAACATACATAACATACAAAACATACGTAACATACATAACATAACATAACATAACATAACATAACATAACATAACATAGCATAACATAACATAACATAACATAACATAACATCACATCACATCACATCACATCACATCACATCACATCACATCACATCACATCACATCACATCACATCACATCACATCACATCACATCACATCACATCACATCACATCACATCGCATCACATAACATAACATAACATAACATGACATACATAACATAACATAACATAACATAACATAACATAACATAACATACATACATACATACATACATACATACATACATACATACATACATACATACATACACACGTACACACATATATACATACATACATACATACATACATACATACATACATACATACACACATACACACACACATACATACATACATACATACATACATACTCACATACATACATACATACATACAACACATACATACATACATACATAACACATACAGACTTTTTTTTTTTTTTTTTTTTTTTTCTTTCTTTCTTTCTCACACAGAATGTTCAAGGTGTGAAGTCTGAGAGTGGGAATGAGGACGACGAGTTTGTGCGCTTAGTAGAACAGTACCGCCGCTTTGCCGACGAGGCCAACAAGCTAGGACAGGTCATGTGTATGTATATATGTATGTATGTATATGTGTAAGTATGTATGTATGTATGTCTGTCTGTCTGTATGTATGTATGTATGTATATTACATACCCCCCCCCCCCCCCCCACACACACACATACACACAGTGTGTGGTTTGTATAACATAAGGAATCTATTCAATCTATTGATTGCTGTTTAGCATAGCTATCTATTCTGTGTATTCATCGCTTGACCTGTCTGTTTGTCTGCGTGCAGTCTATATGTATATATATATATATATATATATATATATATATATATATATGTAGTCTCTTGGCGAACACAATGGTCAAGTGCAAAATTTTCTGACAAGTGTCACCGGTATGTATGTATGGTAGGTAGGTAGATATAGGCATGTAGGTAGGTAGGTAGGTAGGTAGGTAGGCAGGTAGGTAGGTAGGTAGGTAGGGGTAGGTAGGTAGGTAGGTAGATAGGGGTAGGTAGGTAGGTAGGTAGGTAGGTAGATAGGTAGATATATAGATAGATAGATGGATAGATAGATAGATAGATAGACAGACAGACATATAGACAGACAGATAGATAGATAAGACGGATAAGATAGATGAGATATATAAGATGGATAAGATGGGTTTATTGTAAAGATAATGTGATAGGTGCAGCCCGCCTCTTGTCGGAGGCCGACTTGTCTCCGGGCGACAGTCCTGATTGGCAGCAGTTTTGGTCAGCCAGCCTGACTGGCCGGGACATGCTGGGAGATCCGGCCCAGGCCGTACAGGTCAGGCCTATAGATAAAGATTGTTATTGTTGTTATTGTTATTGTTATTATCATAATTGTCATCATTATAATGACTGAAAGGTGGGAGAAGGGGGTGAAGGTTTGGGGGGAGGGTGAAATTGGAAATTGTGCAACCAACCCCCCCCCCCCCCCCCCGCATTTTCGGCATCCCTGTCGGAATAAATCATGGTTTGTGGGAACCAGGAGGAGTTGGGAGCTCGTAATTTGCAGGGTGGCTAGCCCCAGACTCGATGTTGATGCTGATATAATTTTTTGGAATTCACGCAAATATTTTGCTAAGAGGAGTGTCCTGAATGCCTGAATTCCTTGGTTTTGGGAGTACTTGCCGGTACCTCCGGCAATTGAACGTATCCTGTCGACTGTGGAAAGGGGGGGTCCGGGGTGCCCTCCCCCCGGGAAAACAGCCATGCATTTGTATGTACCCCACGGGAATTAGCCGGCACCAACATGAATGGCTGAGAATGCTCCAAGCCTCTAAGAGTTGTGCCAGAAGGGTTTATGCTGGTTACCTCCGGTAATTGAACCTACCCTGTCGACGGGGAAGGGCGGTTCCGGGGGGGCCCTCCCCACCCCAGCCCGGCAACTGTACGTACCCCACGCGAATTAGCCGGCACCAAAATGAATGGCTGAGAATGCTCCAAGGCTCTAAGAGTTGTGCCAGAGGGGTTTATGCCGGTTACCTCCGGCAATTGAAGGGACCCTGTCGACTGTGCCGGCCCCGGGAATTCAGCCCCGCAATTGTACGTACCCGAAGCGAAATTGCCGGCGCCAAAATGAATGGCTGAGAATGCTGCAAGGCTTCCAAATTTGCGCCAGACGGGTTGAGAGGCTGATTATTTGGTTTTCACAAACCATGATTGACGATAATGATTGAAAAAGAGATTTACGAAGATTTTGGCGAAGTAGTGCCAAAATGAATGACTGAGAATGCTCCAGGGCTCTAAGAGTTGTGCCAGAGGGGTTTAGAGGCTGATTCTTTGTGTTTTCACAAGCTTGTCACGAGCTTTTTTTTGGGATATAGTTGAAATTATGAAATTGGAATGTAATGACAAAGTAGTGCCAAAATGAATGGCTGAGATCGCTCCGAGCCTGAAAAGTTGTGCATATGAGAATGAGAGGAAAAGCGAGGATGGGAAGAGGAGAGAGAGAGGGAGAGAGAGAGAGGGGGGGGGGGGGGGGGGGGGGGGAGGGGGTGCGCGAAGCGCACCGCAAACCATACTTTCAGGTGTTGGCGCAGCCCCTAGTTATTATTATTATTATTATTATTATTATTATTATTATTATTATTATTATTATTATTTGATGGACACCGTGATAGCCCAGTGGTCAAGTTCTACCATCTGGGCCCTGTCGCCAGTTCGATTCCCGTCGGTGCCACCAGTATTTTCATTGAACATACCGGTCCGTCTGGACCAGTATTTTCATTGAACATACCGGTCCGTCTGGAAGTGTTGGAACTGCCCTTGCGGGGGTGCCATTAGAGCCTATCGTCAATTCTTCGTACTCCCCTCACGGGTGAGACGATGGAGGCGCATGTGCAGAAATGCATCAGCCATTGACAGAGAAGCACTATTATTATTATTATTATTGTTATTATTATTATTATTATTATTATCATTATTATTATTATTATTATGGACACCGTGATAGCCCAGTGGTCAAGTTCTACCATCTGGGCCCTGTCGCCAGTTCGATTCCCGTCGGTGCCACCAGTATCTTCATTGAACATACCGGTCCGTCTGGAAGTGTTGGAACTGCCCGTGCGGGGGTGTCATTAGAGCCTATCGTCAATTCTTCGTACTCCCCTCACGGGTGAGACGATGGAGGCGCATGTGCAGATTTGCATCAGCCATTGACAGAGAAGCACTATTATTATTATTATTATTATTATTATTATTATTATTATTATTATTATTATTATTATTATTATTATTATTATTATTATTATTATTATTATTACCTCGGCTTAGTGCAGTCTTGCCCTCAGGAGCTCCATCGGTGGCCCCGATCATCAGGCGAGAGACTGACACGGGGGGGTGGAGGACCTCGAACAAGGGTATTGGAGGCTTATGTCCGTTGAGGATATGCCATTAGCTGCATCAGTACGCCTCAGATATAGTATTATTATTATTATTATTATGATTATTATTATGATTATTATTATCCCTGAAAGGTGTTGGTGAAGGGGGTGGAGGGTTTGGGGGGAGGGGGAAAATGAAAATTGTTTACCCCACCCCCACCCCCACCCGCATTTCGGCCCTATCAGAATAAATCATGGTTTGTCGGAACGAGGAGGAGTTGGGAGCGCATATTTGCAGGGTGGTTAGCCCCAGACTCGATCTTGATGCTGATATGATTTTTTTTGGAATTCACGCAAATATTTGCGTTAGGGGAGTGTCCTGAATGCCAAATTTCCGTGTTTTTTTTCGCACTCCTGTCCCTATAAATCATGTTTTGTGTGAACCAGGAGGAGTTGGGAGCTCATATTGGCAGGGTAGCTAGCCCCAGATTTGATCTTGATGCTGGTATAATTTTTTTTTGGAATTCACGCAAATATTTGCGTTAGGGGAGTGTCCTGAATGCCAAAATTCCTTGTTTTTTCGGTCTTTTTTGCATCCCCCATCCCTATAAATCATGGTTTGCGGGAACCAGGAGGAGTTGGAGCTCATTGGCAGGGTGGCTAGCCCCAGACTCGATCTTGATGCTGGTATAATTTTTTTGGAATTCACGCAAATATTTGCGAGAGGGGAGTGTCCTGAATGCCAAATTTCCTTGTTTTTAGCAGTACTTGCCGGTGCCTCCGGCAATTGAACGTACCCTGTCGACGGGCAGGGGGGGTCCGGGGGGCCCTCCCGGGAACCCCAATCCTGTGATTGTACGTACCCGTTCTGGTTGCGGGTGGCACCCACACCTGAAAATTGAGGTTTTTTTGCCACCAGGCGCCCTTTGCGGCACCTCCGGAGATTCAACGTACCCTGTTGAAGGGAAAGGGGGCGGGAGGGGGGGGTCCGGGGGTCCCTCCAAAAAGTGATAAGAAGTGGAGCTGGCGGGGTTTGGTGCGTTCGCGCACCGGTAAACCATCCTTTCAGGTGTTGGCGCAGCCCCTAGTTATTATTGTTATTATTGTTATTATTATTATTATTATTCATATTTGAGGGAAATCCCGATGAAAAAACCTAGTCACACTTGCTAAACAGAGTTCCAGCCCAATGGCCTCAAGGCATTAAACTGTGACGCCAACTCATAACCCTTTGGTGGTAGATGCTGGGGAGGAGGGTCGTTGCGCGCGTAAAAGATCTTAAACTCCGCATATGCTGGTTGATAGCCCAGGACCCAGCAGACACCAGATTGTTATGGGTGGGGTTTCGAGGCAGCTCTAGCAACCGCGCTTGGTGTATGCACTTGCACATTCGGTGACGTCGTGCAAGAGGTTGCTGGGACTGCGGAATAACCTCGGCTTAGTGCAGTCTTGCCCTCAGGAGCTCCATCGGTGGCCCCGATCATCAGGCGAGAGACTGACACGGGGGGGTGGAGGACCTCGAACAAGGGTATTGGAGGCTTATGTCCGTTGAGGATATGCCATTAGCTGCATCAGTACGCCTCAGATATAGTATTATTATTATTATTATTATTATTATTATTATTATTATTATTATTAGTCAATCTGCCTTGGAGTGTTGACTGTGACATATTTGAGGGAAATCCCGATGAAAAAACCTAGTCACACTTGCTAAACAGAGTTCCAGCCCAATGGCCTCAAGGCGTTAAACTGTGACGCCAACTCATAACCCTTTGGTGGTAGATGCTGGGGAGGAGGGTCGTTGCGCGCGTAAAAGATCTTAAACTCCGCATATGCTGGTTGATAGCCCAGGACCCAGCAGACACCAGATTGTTGTGGGTGGGGTTTCGAGGCAGCTCTAGCAACCGCGCTTGGTGTATGCACTTGCACATTCGGTGACGTCTTGCAAGAGGTTGCTGGGACTGCGGAATAACCTCGGCTTAGTGCAGTCTTGCCCTCAGCAGCTCCATCGGTGGCCCCGATCATCAGGCGAGAGACTGACACGGGGGGGTGGAGGACCTCGAACAAGGGTATTGGAGGCTTATGTCCGTTGAGGATATGCCATTAGCTGCATCAGTACGCCTCAGATATAGTAAATAGTATTATTATTATTATTATTATTATTATTTATGGACACCGTGATAGCCCAGTGGTCAAGTTCTACCATCTGGGCCCTGTCGCCAGTTCGATTCCCGTCGGTGCCACCAGTATTTTCATTGAACATACCGATCCATCTGGACCAGTATTTTCATTGAACATACCGGCCCGTCTGGAAGTGTTGGAACTGCCCTTGCGGGGGTGTCATTAGAGCTTATCGTCAATTCTTCGTACTCCCCTCACGGGTGAGACGATGGAGGCGCATGTGCAGAAATGCATCAGCCATTGACAGAGAAGCACTATTATTATTATTATTATTATTATTATTATTATTCAGCCCAATGGCCTTACGGCGTTAAACTGTGATGCTAACTCAAAACCATTTGGTGGATGATGCTGGGGAGGAGGGTCGTTGGGCGCCTGTCGAAGATCTTAAACTCCGCTATGCCGGTTGATAGCCCGTGGACCCAGCGGATACCAAATTGTTATGGGTGGGGTTTTGAGGTAGTTCTAGCAACCATGCTTGGTGTACGCAC
>WBZZ01001883.1:22500-27500 GCA_019918135.1 Paulinella micropora
GTGTGTTGCAGATGCCGCCGATGCTATTTTCATGGGCGGGCGCTTTCCTCGGCGTAAAGAGGCACGGCGGTGATGGCCAGCGACATTGGCCGTCTACTACTCTCAATGGATTACAAATACGCGAAGCACGGAGCTACCACTGTGGCCCTTATGGGACAAGGTAGAATCGCCGAAGACCTGGACAATCCCCGTGGGAATGCCTCTTCGACGGGCTCTGGCCCGATGTCCCAGGATGGGAGGATGAGGGCTCGCGTATATGACGGAATTCCTGAACCACGTGGAGAGGCTACCTTAGCTGCGCCTCATCCTTCCTCCCCAAACCTGGCACACGGGTCGGCGCTTCAACATAAGGCGAGCGGCGCTATATGGCAGATGGCACCGCCGCCTCGACGGTACCGGCGGGTAGATCGGTACGACAAGGACGGGCGTAATCTGATTGTCTGGGGGCTCTCAGAACGCGCCAATCTACAGGAGATCGCCTCCAAACTGAGCGGTCTTGGTCTGGTGGTCCCGGTAATGGAGTGGCAAGGCCAACGAATGTCTCGTCACCTGCAGCTGGTCTACGAGGACGATGACAGCAGGCAACGTCGTTGCAGCAACTCAAACATCTCAAATTCTTCGGCAGAGGGGTCAATGTGGCCCTTGGGCGCAGGTTCAGGGACAGGGAACGTGTCCGAAGGCTTATTCGCATCCATCTGCGTGGGGAAGCGGCAGTCCGGAAGGAGGAAGCTGCGACGGGATATCGCGTCTTGCCTCTGCATGAAGAATGTGTTGATGTGCAGGTGGTGTCTTCGGAATTGGCTGCCGATGCACCTGAGTGTGTGTCTGAGTGTGTTGATGTGCATGTGGTGCCCCTGCATTCGGCGGCCAGTGCAGTTGGGGACCAACCTGCGCAAGCACCTGCAGAGGGGGGCAGCACGAGGGCGGAAGCCAAGCGCGGCCGTCGGGTCCGGAAACGAGCCAAGAAGCACCGCTCCAAGCAGTTCGATACCGGCTTCAAGCTACTCGTCGCGAGTCACAACTGGCAGGGTAAAACGGGATACGACAACGTTGGCACGGCGGAATGGGCATCATTCTACAAGCACGAGGGCTGGCTAGTCATCGGGGCTCAGGAGCACCGCATGGGCAAGAAGCAACTTTCCAAATGCAGCCTGGATGGATTCCGGATTTTTGGAAAACCTGCGGAGGTCAGCGAGAAAAATCGCTGCAAGGGTGGGGTTCTATTCGCGGTGGCTAACTTCCTTGGTCCGTATTGCAACCTGGTGTCAGCCCCCGTCGACCACCGGCAGCAAGTGTGGCTGCGTATCGCCTCGGGTGTTACCGGCGCTCAGGATATCTATGTGGGCAACGGCTACTTTCCCCAGGAAACGCAGGAAGAAGAGTCGTCAGAGGCGTATGCGGCCTGGCAGGCAGCTATAGCTTTTTTTGGAGCCAAAGGTCTTGTGGTCACGGTGGCGGATGCCAACGCGAAGCTCGGGCCGGCATGAAGCCGAAAAGAGGAGGGCATCGTCGGTCAGCACGGGGAGGTCGATGATAAGGGAGCACCGGTACGTTCGGAGAACGGCAAGAGACTCGCGGCTGTCCTCGTCGCTACGGGCCTGCGAAATCTGAGCGACTTCTCGTGCCCAGTGGAAGGGTCCTACTGGTGGTCCCGGCGTGAGCAGCGCGGCATGGGCACAGGCAAGCACATCCTCGATTACATCTGCGCGTCGCCTGGCTTGGCATCTGGAGCAAAGTTCGGAGTATGCGAAGATGAGCTTGATACGGACCACAAGGCAGTATGGGCCGAACTGACGTGGAGCGGCCAGCGCCGACCAAAGCGGGCTGCGAAACCTTACAGGTCCTTTCGTGTTGATAAGCTTATTGGTGCTGGTGTCTCGGGTAATGATCACGCTGCGAAGCAAGCGCTGGATTATCTACGCGACAAGTTCGATGACGTATTCCAGCATTGCCTACAGAAGCTTGGAGTGCATCAGCTGCCTGAGCTTGACCTATCGGGTGGTGCCGACAGCCAACGGGTGGTAGATGACGTCACCGAGCGAGTGGCGGAGTCCTTCCGAATGGCGGCGCACCGGGTCCTTGGCTCCAGATGTATACGTCCCCGCTTCAGCAACAATTGGTTCGACGGGGAGCTAAAGGAGCTCATTCAACAGCGCCGGGAGGCCTACGCAGCATACAGGAAGGATGAATCGAATGCGGAAGCCCGTCTGAATTGGCTACGGCTCCGCAAGCAAATTCGGAAGGCAACTCGGGCCAAGAAGTCCGCCTCCTTCAAGCAAGTGCAGGAAGAAGCGGTCAAATGTCAACGCGAGCAATCCTCAAAGCGCTTTTGGCTACTCGCGAAGCGGCTCGGCGGGGCACGCAGAACGAAGGTCTCCGCGCCGGTGCAAATGGAGGATGGCTCACTGGCGTGTACGCTGCCGGAAAAGGTCGCTCGGTGGGAGGAATTTCGGAAAAATTCGGTGAAGCCACGGGAAAATCCGGCAAGTGCGGCTGTTGTGGTGGAGTGCTGTGCAGAAGCAGGCTCGCTGGAGTGGGAGGAAGCCGAAGCTAAGCGCCAGTTCCACTGGAACGATCGCTTCAGAGATGAGGTGGCCCGGGCTATGAAGGAGCACGAAGTAGGTGAAGACACTTGCGAAGAGCTGGACAAACCGTTCACGCAAGAGGAGGTCCTTGCAAGACAACGTGCCCTGAGTAACCACAAAGCTTGTGGCGAGGACAAAGTGAAGAACGAGATGCTCAAGTATGGCGGCGCCTGCATCAATGGCTACTTAACGCAGTACTTCAACTGGATTCGAGAAGCCGAGAGGACTCCAAAAGCTTGGGGCAAGGGAATCATCGTCAATATCCCCAAGGGTGGGGATCCTAAGGACCCTGACAACTGGAGGGATATCTCGATTATTAGTTGCCTTGGTAAGCTGTATCTGTCCTTATTAGCTACTCGTCTAACGCTCTTCGTGGATGGCCTGGATAAGCTACGTCCAGAGCAGGGAGGCTTCCGCCCGCTGCAGAAGCGGGAGTCGTATGTCCTGTTCGTCGATCTACGCAAGGCTTTCCCGTCTGTTTGGAGAGATGGCCTATTTGAGAGGCTCTGGAAGCTGAGTGTAAGGGGCAAGTTCTGGCGCACGCTACGCAGGTGCTACGAGCAGACTTCGTCGCAAGTGGTAGTTGATGGAGCACTCACCCCCGAAGTACTGGAGGGTGTAGGGGTCCAACAGGGGTCCCCTCTCTCTCCCGCACTCTTCAACGTCTTTATGGATTAGCTGTGTGATCGGCTGGCGAGTGCCCTCAAGATCACGGATGTGAAGCGGCTGAACGACATCAAAGCACTTCTATACGCGGACGACGTGGCCCTCATCGCTCACCGAGCTCCAGAAGATGGTCAATGTTGTGACGCGGAAGAGTATCGGCTGGAAGTCAACTTGAAGCCCGGCAAGACGGAAATCATGCCCATTTACACGTCGAGCAAGGCGAAACGACCAAGTATCAGGGAGCGAGGTGAGCCCGTGGTGTGATTTCGCGGCCAGAAGCTTTGTGTCACCAGTCAGTACAAGTACCTGGGAGTGGTTACCACCGACGACCTGAAGTGGAAGGAGCAGGCCCTGCGGGCTACGCGTGTCACTGAAGTCGCCACCGCAGGTTGGTACTCTTTGTGGTGTGCAGGTGAGATACAAGCTAGGTATCGTCTCATGTGCTGGAATCAACTTGTGGGAGCCAAGCTGAAGTACGCCTTCGATGTCTGGCGTGCCCCCGTATCGCAGCTCACCAAGCTGGAGGCAGCAATGCTGCGCCCCATGCGGATGATTCTCGGCATCAGCCCTAAGACAAGCAAGTGGATTACACTCTTTGTGGCGCGCTCTTTGAGTGCGGAGCGTTTGCGGCGGGCGGCGCAACTGAAGTTCTATGGACGGCTGCGTGTTCTACCGGAGGAGCGATTTCCTGTCATCGCATCTCAAGTCAAATCCGACTGGACTCCGGAGGCCGAAGGCGCTATCATGGACTCAATGGATCTACAACAAGGGCTTCAGGAGCTCCTAAATAGCTCAGAGAAGGACCTCGAGGGTTGGAGTTCGACTGTGGACAAGTGGGCCCTTCAGCAGGACGTCAAGATGGTGCAGCAACTGATGTGGGACAGCGAGAGGCAGGCAGCGATCTTACTGATGGCCTGCGAGTCATCCTAAGACAAGTCTTTGGAACTAAGGAGATCCCAAGATGGGTAGCCCTTGATGATGCGCATTATAATCTGCTTCGGAGAAGGTTGCTCAGCTGCAACAACCGCCTTCGGTTGTACCGCAGCAAGTTGGTCAGTGGCATGTCCCCTCGCTGCTTCTGTTGTCATGAGGATGTCAATGAGTCCCTTGCGCACTTCTTATAGGATTGCCCCATGCATGAGGCGAGACGTAAGCAGCTGTTGCTGAGTATGCAGAGGCTCGGTGGCATGGGTGTGGGGGGTGCTGAGGGGGATGGAGGGAGTGAGGAGGGTGGTGAGGTCGTAGGCGGTGAGGTTGTGGTTGAGGATGTGTTGCTTGGGCGGGAGCGGGAAGGCTCTGTGCGGCAGGGTTGGGATGATATGTCGCCTGTGGATCAATCACGATTGTTTTGTAAGTTTTTCCAGGGGAAGTCGTGCTTCCGCAGTAACTTTAGGCTTGCTGCGTTGTTAGGGGTTACATCGTTGCGTCCCCCTCCAAAGTTGGATGTGTTGTTTGGATCATATGTGTCTGAGTGTTGGTCTGCTAGGGAGGGTAAAAGGGAGGAGCTTGGGGTGGAGGATGGGGGCGAGGAGGTGATTGACCTCACTGAGGTTCCATCAGCTTCTGTCCCACCCTCTCCCCCAAGTGACGTTGATGTTGCGCGGCGCGGCCGTCCGCGCAGTGTGGACGTCCTGGCTAGAGAGAGGGGTTCGGGAGCGCAGCGTAGTGTCTCCGAGTTCTTCTCTTCAGCTAACACCCTCGCATCTAGCTCTTCATGCACTTCACAGCCCCCATCTGCCCCTGCTGTTG
>WBZZ01001883.1:110000-122500 GCA_019918135.1 Paulinella micropora
TACTACTAGGCCTAGGCCTTCAGTTTAATGAAGTTAACAATTTAACCTCTGGTCGATCCATACAAATCGTTAGCTCAAGAGCTATTGATTTAACTAGATGGTGACCTACGTCTCAAGTTATTAAAGGTAATGAGAAATTATCAAAATATTAAAGTATTAAAATAAAATGACTTAGATTAAAAATATTAAAATAAAATAAAATAATAATAATAATAATAATATAATAATAATAAAATAGTAATAACAATAATAATAAATATATATGGAATTAACAAATATATATATATGTATATATATATTAATATATATATATATATATATATATATTAGATTAATCTTTTATGAAGTCAAAGTAAAGTTCTAGTTCAGTGAGGAACGAGAAAAAAAAAAAAAAAAAAAAAAAAAAAAAAAAAAAAAAAACGGAAATATATATAATAATATAATATATATGTTGAAAGAGTTATATTCTCACTCAGTACTATATATTATATATATACATAAATATATATAATATATATATTTATATATATATGTTGAAAGTGTTATATTCTCACTCAGTACTATATATAACGGTGGCACTCGCAAAAGCTGGTAGACACGAGGTGACTCCCCAAGGGGGTTTGGCCAACCACACTCCGGCTTAGGATGTGATCAACGCTGAACTTGTCCCACACTCAGGTATCATCTGATGATGAGGTGTCCAACGCCCTCTTTAGGCCCGTAGGCAGTGTCAGGATTCTTGCATCCTTAAGAGATATGCTTTGAGTTCCTTTTTGAATTCTACTTTGTATGAGATATCTCTTAGGTGCTCTGGCAGCTTATCCCATTGTGCTTGTGCTGCTCTGCTGTATTGACCCGTCGTTGAGTCGTTGTACATGTGTTTCTTTGATGACCGCCTAGTGTTGTAGTTATGAACAGCTGTGATTGGTCGGATATTGTTGTAGTGAAGGGGAAGGAAAGCCTTGAAGGCTGGGTAAATAAGGGAGTGTGCATCCATGCATACGCTGTACTTATACATGTTAAGTATGTTGAGTAAGCGTAGTTTGGCAAAAAGAGGCTTGGTAGGTGTTCTCCATGATTTGAGACATATCAGACGGACTATACGTTTTTGGATGATAATGAGTGGATGTATAATGGTGTTGTAGTCATCAGATCCCCATATAGAGATACCATACATAAGTAGGGGGTATACATGTGCATAGTAAAGTTGGAGGAGGATGTGAGTGGGAAGTAGGCTGTTCACATAACGAAACATTTGGACGAATGGTTGAAGGCGGAATATAATAGATTGTATATGTTCACGGAAGGACAGGTTGCTTTGGATGATTGTACCTAATACTTTTACCTTTCGTTCTTGTTGGAGCCTCTTGCCGTCGATAGTCAAGTCGAGCTGCACCTTCTGTTCGTGCTTGTGGAAGATAGTGTAGGTGGTTTTGGTGGGGTTGGGTACTAGGTTATGTCTGTAGAAATAGTTGACAAGGTTCGTTGTATCAGTTTGTGCTTGCTCTTGGAGTTGTTCTTTATTCTTAGCAGCAATGATAAGTGTGGTGTCATCTGCGTATGCAAAGACTGTCCCGTGTGTTAGTGAAAGTATAATATCATTGATGTATAGAATGAAGAGCGTTGTTGAGAGTGTGCTACCTTGCGGGATCCCATGTGTGATCTTGCGTGGATAAGAACGAGCATATTGGGTAAATACTGTTTGGTATCGTTTTGTGAGGTATGATTTAAAAAAGGTAGTGGTGTTATCGCTAAAATTTATATTATTTCGTAGTTTATGGATCAGTGTTTCATGATCTATAGTGTCATAGGCTTTCGATAGGTCAATAAATAGAGCAAGTACATACCTTCCTGGGCCTTTGAGGTTTTGGATGTGATTTAAGATGGTTTGTGTAGTGATTGTTGTGTTCGAGTGTGGTCGGAAGGCGTATTGAGTTCGGGAGAGGATGTCGTACCTGGTAAGGTGGGCCATCAGTTGCTTGTTGAGTATAGTGTCAAAGACCTTAGCAATAATCGGCAGTAGCGAGATAGGTCTGTAATTCTCAGGCAGCGTTCTATCTTTAGCTTTATATATTTCAATAACTTTAGTTATTTTTAGTGCATCAGGGTATTGGTTATGTTCTATAGCTTTATTAAAGAGCGTTGTTAATATTGGGGCAATGTACTTTGTAAGGTCTTGCATGATGGCTGGTTTTATTTTGTTTATATCTTCTGCTTTGTTTCTGTTAATTGCTTTCAGTGTATCAACTACATCATCCTGCAAAATGCGTTTGAGTGTAAAGGGAGGCAGTTTTCTCTGTGTTAGGTCTATTTCCTCTTCTCTGACTTTATGTTCTTGGGGGATTTGGGCACTGACCTTGGAGCCGACCGTCGTGTAGTGTCTGTTGAGTGCATTGGCAATACCTTTGGGGTCGGTGATTACCTTATCATCTACGCGGAGTTGGGTGGGCGAGGTCTTCAGACCTTGTGTCTGTGGGATCAGCTTTCTCAACGCATTCATACGTTTTTTTGGATCGTGACTTAGTTTTTCCATTAAGGTAGTCATGTATGCTTTCTTAGCTTTCTTAATCTCTCTATTAGTTTTATTTCTATGCTTATTATACTTAGTTCTATTACTTTTAACTGGGCATGCTATTTTTATTTCATACAGTTCTCTTTGTTTCTTAATCATGGCTCTAATTTCATTATTGCACCATGGTTTCCATTTTCGTTTCTTTACACGCTTTTCATATTTTTCTACCACTGCCTTAATAGCTGTATGTATTTTATTTATATAATTATTAGGAGTATCGTTATTTAGTTCTGGGTCAAGAACTTGCTTAAGTTCATAAATTATTTCTTCTGTTATTATTTCCTTCTTGTCTTCATATCTCTTATTACTTAGGATTTTATTATTATTTTTCTTATGTGTGATTGGGGTGTGAAAGATAGCATAGATGGGATGGTGATCAGAGATGCATGTAGGTAAGACATCAGATGTGATATCGCAGGTGAGTGTCGTTAATATAACATCAAGCAATGTATGGCTCTTTGCTTTGCGGGTGGGATTTTTGATTGTGGTGAAGAGGTTGTTGATTGCAAGGAAGTCACATACCTGTTTTGTAGGGCGCAAGAGATCAAGGTTAAGGTCACCAACAATCGTGATGCTCGTGTGTGGGGAGGCAGAGAGGATACCTTGCATGTAGTTTTGGAGCTCTTGGAAGAAAGCGCAGTCGTAGGATTGTGAAAGTGGTCTTTTGTAGATATGGAATATGGTGTGGATTGGATTATTTTTATGTTCTGTGCTGTGTATCTGCATGATTACGCCAGAGGCTTTTGAGATTTTAGATTCAGAGATTGTGATGTGCATATCGTTTTTATAGTAGACCGACACATCTGTGGTATGATAGGATGTGTATGTTGGGATTGGGAAGTGAGTGTGTGGTGTACCTGGTGTTATTTTTGATTCCGTAAGTGATATAATGTCTGGGATGAAGTGAGTGCAGTCAGGGTTGGATACTACTACTACTACTACTACTACTACTACTACTACTACTATACTACTACTACTACTACTACTACTACTACTACTACTTACTATACTACTACTACTACTACTACTACTACTACTACTACTACTACTACTACTACTACTACTACTACTACTACTACTACTACTACTACTACTACTACTACTACTACTACTACTACTACTACTACTACTACTACTACTACTACTACTACTACTACTACTACTACTACTACTACTACTACTACTACTACTACTACTACTACTACTACTACTACTTCTCCTACTACTACTACTACCAATAAAAATAATAATAATAATAATAATAATAATAATAATAATAATAATAATAATAATAATAATAATAATAATAATAATAATAATAATAATAATAATAATAATAATAATAATAATAATAATAATATGTATGTATGTATCGTCTGCCAATTGCTGAGCCAAAAGGCCATGTGCATCCAGTCCTCCATTCCATACCAATCGGTGGAATAAAGGAAGTGACGGCATAGAACATTACTCTAGGAGCTTTATACCAATCAGCCCATGGAAAGGGACCGATGGCCTATGTACTCCCAAAATAATAATAATAATAATTCTACTACTACTACTACTACTACTACTACTACTACTACTACTACCAATAATAATAATAATAATAATAATAGTACTAATAATAGTGCTTCTCTGTCAATGGCTGATGCAAATCTGCACATGCGCCTCCATCGTCTCACCGGTGAGGGGAGTACGAAGAATTGACGATAGGCTCTAATGACACCCCCGCAAGGGCAGTTCCAACACTTCCAGACGGACCGGTATGTTCAATGAAGATACTGGTGGCACCGACGGGAATCGAACTGGCGACAGGGCCCAGATGGTAGAACTTGACCTCTGGGCTATCACGGTGTCCATAATAATAATAATAGTAATAATAATAATAATAATAATAATAATAATAATAATAATAATAATAATAATAATAATAATAATAATAATAATAATAATAATAATAATAATAATAATAATAATAATAATAATAATAATAATAATAATAATAATAATAATACTATATCTGAGGCGTACTGATGCAGCTAATGGCATATCCTCAACGGACATAAGCCTCCAATACCCTTGTTCGAGGTCCTCCAACCCCCCGTGTCAGTCTCTCGCCTGATGATCGGGGCCACCGATGGAGCTCCTGAGGGCAAGACTGCACTAAGCCGAGGTTATTCCGCAGTCCCAGCAACCTCTTGCAAGACGTCACCGAATGTGCAAGTGCATACACCAAGCGCGGTTGCTAGAGCTGCCTCGAAACCCCACCCATAACAATCTGGTGTCTGCTGGGTCCTGGGCTATCAACCAGCATATGCGGAGTTTAAGATCTTTTACGCGCGCAACGACCCTCCTCCCCAGCATCTACCACCAAAGGGTTATGAGTTGGCGTCACAGTTTAACGCCTTGAGGCCATTGGGCTGGAAATCTGTTTAGCAAGTGTGACTAGGTTTTTTCATCTGGATTTCCCTCAAATATGTCACAGTCAACACTCCAAGGCAGATTTACTATATCTGAGGCGTACTGATGCAGCTAATCGCATATCCTCAACGGACATAAGCCTCCAATACCCTTGTTCGAGGTCCTCCACCCCCCCGTGTCAGTCTCTCGCCTGATGATCGGGGCCACCGATGGAGCTCCTGAGGGTAAGACTGCACTAAGCCGAGGTTATTCCGCAGTCCCAGCAACCTCTTGCAAGACGTCACCGAATGTGCAAGTGCATACACCAAGCGCGGTTGCTGGAGCTGCCTCGAAACCCCACCCATAACAATCTGGTGTCTGCTGGGTCCTGGGCTATCAACCAGCATATGCGGAGTTTAAGATCTTTTACGCGCGCAACGACCCTCCTCCCCAGCATCTACCACCAAAGGGTTATGAGTTGGCGTCACAGTTTAACGCCTTGAGGCCATTGGGCTGGAACTCTGTTTAGCAAGTGTGACTAGGTTTTTTCATCGGGATTTCCCTCAAATATTTCACAGTCAACACTCCAAGGCAGATTTAATAATAATAATAATAATAATAATAATAATAATAATAATAATAATAATAATAATAATAATAGTGCTTCTCTGTCAATGGCTGATGCATTTCTGCACATGCGCCTCCATCGTCTCACCCGTGAGGGGAGTACGAAGAATTGACGATAAGCTCTAATGACACCCCCGCAAGGGCAGTTCCAACACTTCCAGACGGGCCGGTATGTTCAATGAAAATACTGGTCCAGAAATAGACCGATATGTTCAATGAAAATACTGGTGGCACCGACGGGAATCGAACTGGCGACAGGGCCCAGATGGTAGAACTTGATCACTGGGCTATCACGGTGTCCATAATAATAATATTAATAATAATAATAATAATAATAATAATAATAATAATAATAATAATAATAATAATAATAATAATAATAATAATAATAATAATAATAATAATAATAATAATAATAATAATAATAATAATAATAATAATAATAATAATAATAATAATAATAATAATAATAATAATAATAATAATAATAATAATAATAATAATAATAATAATAATAATAGTGTATCTCCTGCCAATTGCTGAGCCAAAAGGCCATGTGCATCCAGTCCTCCATTCCATAAGGAAAGTCTCCACACCAATCGGTGGAATAAAGGAAGTGACTGCATAGAACATTACTCTAGGAGCTTTATACCAATCAGCCCATGGAAAGGACCGATGGCCTATGTACTCCCTAATAATAATAATAATAATAATAATAATAATAATAATAATAATAATAATAATAATAATAATAACAATAATAATAATAATAATAATAATAATAATAATAATAGTAATAATAATAATAATAATACTAATTCTACTACTACTAATAATAATAATAATAATAATAATAATGATAATAATAATGATAATAATAATGATAATAATAATGATAATAATAATAATAATAATAATAATAATAATAATAATAATAATAGACTTATCAGTCAATTTGCCTTTGATCCTGTCTGACATGTGCCTTTATTGGTAGCACGGGACCGTTCGGTGACGCGGCTCCGCTCCAAAGATTCGACTGGCAGTGCAATGTGCAAATGAGCGTGCTGTGCATGTGCAAGTGGGTGCAAGGAGTGAGAGGAGTTATCTGCCGAGAAGAAGTCCGCGACGCTGCGCTGACCTCCACCTACAACAGATCTAGCCAGACATTCTACCTGACTAGGCCTTCCCCTCCTTCTACCCACCTCCTGAACGACCGTGAGGTCGATCACCTCCTCCTCCTCCTCCTCCGCCCCCTCTGCCTCCCTGGTCTGCGCCTCCAACTCCTCCCACTCCTTCCAGATGGTGGCAACAAACCTTCCTAACTCCTCCTCCACCTCTTCTGGGACAGGGATAAACAAAACGCCGAGCATCGCCGCCATCTTTTCATCCTCCCCCTTCAGCCATTCCTCTTTGAAGAGCCTCATCTCCTCCTCTGCCTCCCGCAGTTCCCTGTGATAAAGCCCTCCTCGATTCAGCATGAGGGGCTGCCGGGCTTGCGCCTCATCGATAAACTTAAACAGTGCCTCACGAGAGCTCGCAAACGTTGGGCAATGCAGCAGGAAGTGACGTAACGACTCGTTAACCTCAGTGCCACACAAGGCGAAACAGCTCGAGCAGTCCGGCGAGCATGAGCCAAATTTGGATCGGTAGAGGCGAAGGCGATTGTTGCAGCTCAACAATCGCCTTTCTGATAAGGTTGTGTTCCCCCCTCCAGCGCCCGCCAACGTGGGAAAGCAGAGCGGGAAGACATCTGGCTAAGCAGCACCCTAAGCCCATCAGAGGGCTTAGCCTGCCGCTCCCAGCCAGCTACTTCCTGCCTGACAGACCATTGCTTTACCACCTCGTTCCAGTTCGCCAGTTGTTGGGCTCCTGGCTGCTATGTTATTGTTGTTGGGTTCCTGGCTGCTATGTTATTGTTGTTGGGTTCCTGGCGGCGTACATGTTTATGCTTTTTTAAGGGTTGAGCTTTAAATAACCCCACTCGGGTCTTCTTTTATCGAGCTCACCACTCGGTGGATGGAGGCCTGGGGTAGACTTATACGATGTTTTTGATGCTAGGTTCCGTCTCCAGGGATTCGACTGGCATCGCTGCTTTGCCTCACCGCACTGCCTCACCCACACATCCACGCTGGCACACTGTTTCTCCTCTTGCTCTTGTACCTATGTCGCACACAGCTATGAGCTCACGCCGATGAGTGGTTGTGACGAGGTGCACCCAGCTGGATTGCGGGCGAGCCACGGCGGCCTCGCTCTCGCTCTCTCTCTCTCTCTCTCTCTCTCTCTCTCTCTCTCTCTCTCTCTTTTTTTTTTTTTTTTTTTTTTTTTTTTTTTGTTGTTGCTTTGCTTTGCTTTGCTTTGGGCGAGGCCTAGCTTTCACATGGGCGGGCTCAGTTTCAAGGCTTGTGGTAAGGTGTAGGGCCTCTCGCCTTCGTACAAACTCCGACCGACAGTAGTTTGGTTGACCATCCTTCGCGGTGACCCTCTGAACACAACCCCCTCCCCCAGTGCCCACCCCTTGTGATTCCAGAGGCCACCCCGAGCCAAGAGCCATGAGTATGATGAGCAACTCACATGAGTTACTCTCAGTAATTGGGACCCGTCTCATAAATCAATGGAACGCTTATCGTGCGCCCTCATAGGCTACGACTAAATGACCAAAGTAACGACGGACCGGAGCGGGGCTCCTGGCTCACCCTCTCTCTCAGCACTCTTCGTGCTCATCCTGCGGATGCCATGGAGTTGCTCTGGCGGAGGGTTATGGGGTGGTGGGTACACGTGCACGGGCCTGTCACTCTGTGCTCTCGGTAGATGACTCACTTGCAGCGTTTATCGGACGCAGGGTGGTTTGCCACGACACCTACCTCGATGATGCACAGCGGGTCTGCCTCGTGCCTGGTTACGGATGCAGGTGAGTGTTTGTGTGTATTCCTATACATACGTACACGTATGCTTTTTAAGGGTTGAGCTTTAAATAACCCCACCTGGGTCCTCATTTATCGAGTTTACAACTCGATCAATGCGGCACCGGGGTCCCATACCACTTATGTCAGGTTCTTATGCGAAGAGCGCGGCCGCTAGTGCTGGCCCTATGGGTCAAGGCGGTAATCCTTCAGGTTTAGACGTTCCCCGTGGGAGTGCGCCTGCGGGTGGCGATGGCTACTCGGCCGGGGTGGGGTGGTCGAGTGCTCGCGTACCTGACGGGCAACCTGAATCACGTAGAGCCAGCAATCCTGCTGCATCTCGATCACCCTCCCCAACCTCGGAAGAGAAGTCACGCCCGGAAAGGTCTGGTCACGGCGTGTGGCAAGCGGTACCGCCACCGAGGAGGTGGCGGAGGAAGGTACGAAATGAGCTGGATAAGAGATGTTGCATAGTATGGGGGCTATCGCATGTCTCTCAGACAGTGGTCATGGCGCGAGAGCTCCGAATTCTCGGTCTCGGGGAAGTCGAGGTGGAATTCGCGGGCAGAGGTAGTGGGCGACATTTGCGGATTAAATGTGCGTCTTGTGAGGAGGCGGAGAAGATGGTGCGGCTGCTGCGGGAGCGTAAGTTCTTCACGGGAAAGGTTCACGTTGCGACGGGTAGGACTTTGCGGGAAAGAGAGAAGCAGCGGGCTGCACGGGGGGGTGCCCAGTATGTAGAGATGCAGAGGGAGCTTCGCAAGCAGGGATTTGGCTACTGGGTGCTCGACGTGGAAGTCGACGAGCCCCAGGGCGAAGCCTCAAGCGGTGAATCTCCCTTGGCGGAGTGGGGCGGGATGCGGGAGCTGGAGGAGCTGGGGTGGAGGGTGCAGGATGGGCCGTGGAGGGTGGCGGAGGGCTCCAGGCGGGCTCAACCGAAGCGCAGGCATCGGCATCAGCTTCGTTCTTCCCAATTTGTGAAAGGCTTCCCACTGAGGGTGGCCTCACATAATTGGCAAGGCAAAGTGGGTGCGGATAGCCCAGGCTTTGGGGAATGGCCGGAGCACTACAAGGAGCGAGGCTGGGTGATCGTCGGAGTCCAGGAGCACAACCTATCGTCGCAGAAGGTGGAGAAGCTCCAAGTCGACGGCTTCGCAGTCCTCGGCAAAGCGGCTGCAACTGGTGCGGGCTCGCGTCTCTTGGGGGGAGTCTTGACGTTGGTGGCCAACTATCTGGCACCGTGCGCTACCATTGTACAGGCGCCTGTTCCACACCCACAGCAATTGTGGGTGAGGCTGTCGTCTGGGAGCGCGACGGCGTCGGATGTGTTCGTCGGCAACGGCTACTTCCCCAAGAAAATCAACGAGAGGAATCTATTGCAGCCTATGAGGCGTGGCAGGCGGCCGTCTCCTACTTCGCCACCAAAGGTCATGTGGTTACGGTTGGTGATGCTAATGCTAAGCTGGGGCCCGCCAGAATAGCGCGGGAGGAGGGAGTGGTGGGCCTCTTTGGCGAGATAGATGGGAGGGGTAGAGGGGTTAGGAGTGAGAATGGTGAGTTGCTGGCTGCGATGCTTGTTGCCACGGGGTTGCGCAATCTCAGTGGGTTTTCGCAACCACGGGGGGACAAATATTGGTGGTCTAGGCAGGAAAATGTAGGTGGACGAAGGCATCTACTGGATTACATCTGCGTCTCTTCCGAGCTGGCGGAGGAGGCAAGCTTCGGCGTCGACGAGGTAGACCTTGATACCGACCACAAAGCTGTGTGGGCGGAACTGGTCTGGGGGGGACAGCCACCCCCAAAAAGCAGGTAAAGAGGTACAAAGCATTCAAGGCAGAGCGCTTGATAGGCAGGGTAGTTGAGGGTAAGGAGAGTGAGCTGTCTAAGCTTAGATTGAAGTACGACGAGACCTTTGCAGCTGGTATATCGGGGCTGTTGCCAGATGGCCTCCCAGATCTATCAGCAGTGGAGGACCTGGATGAGCTTCAGCAGGAGGTAGATAGGGTCGCTAGCTTAGTGGTCCGAGCTTTCACGGGCGCAGCCGTGAAGGTCTTGGGAGTTCGGGTGATTAGGCCAGGGTTTACTAATGCATGGTTTGATGAGAGTCTTAGGGAAGCGATTGCGCGACGGAGAGAGGCATACGGCCTCTGGCGAAGGAATGAGGCCAACCGAGAGGCCTGGCAAAGATATAAAGAAGCGAGGAAGGCGGTCAGAAGGTTATGCAAGGAGAAGAAGGAGCAAGCGTGGAAGCGGGTCCAGAATGACACCGCTGCCAACTTCAGGAGCGCTACCATGGCCACGTACTGGAAGCTGTCAAAGCGTTTGGGCGGGGTTCGGCGGTCGAACGCTTCTGCTCCTGTTCGGAAGCCCGATGGCACTCTGGCATGCACACTCCGGGAAAAACTACAAGAATGGGAAGAATACCGCCGACGTATGGTGGTCCCCAAAGAAAACCAGTTTTTGGAGGATGCATGTGTAGAGGAAGTCGGTTCTGATGAGGAAGCAGCGCGGATTGAGCCCGAGCGGAAGGCCCGCGAAACCTTCCAGTATAACGACAACCTGCGCGACCAATTCGAGGCCATGGCGCAAGCCGAGGAGATCCGGACTGAGACGGGCCCGCTGGACTATGATTACACCGAGAAGGAAGTGGAGCTCTGCCAGGAAAATCTCCAGAATCACAAAGCGTGCTCACCTGATAAGATCAAGAACGAGATGCTCAAGTACGGAGGCACGCGGATTGTGAGCTTTCTGGTGCGCTTCTTCAACTGGTTGAAATCGTGCGAATACACCCCCAGCGACTGGGGCAAAGCGATTATCGTCAACATCCCAAAAGGAGGCGACCCAACCGATCCGGAAAATTGGAGAGACATCGCGATTCTGAGCTGTCTGGGTAAGATGTATCTGTCCCTTATGGCGGCGAGGCTTACGGCTTTCATCGATCAGCCGGGCAGGCTTCGCCCAGAGCAGGGTGGGTTCCGGCCAAAACGTAGTACGGGGGACCAGATTTTTGTCCTTAAGGAGCGTCTGCGCCTTAGACAACAAGCTGGCCTCCGTTCTTTCGTTTTGTTCGTGGATCTGAGAAAGGCATTCCCTACGGTTTGGCGGGCCGGGTTGTTTCAGAGGCTAACCCAGATGGGGGTACAGGGCAAGTTCTATCGCATTCTGCGGCGTTTTTACCGAAGAACGTCATCGCGAGTGCTAGTCGATGGCGAACTCACTGGTGAAGTGCTGGAAGAGATGGGAGTTCAGCAAGGGTCGCCGTTGTCACCGTCGCTGTTCAACGTCTTCATGGATGAGCTAACGGTCCGAATCGCGAAAGAGTTGGAGATCGAGGACCTCAACCGCATCGAAGACATACGGACCCTGCTTTACGCCGACGACGTTGCGGTAATTGTGCATAGTGTCACGGAGCTTCAACAGATTGTAAATGTCGTGGCGACATTCGTGGAGGACTATCGGCTTGAAATCAACCTGAAACCGGGCAAGACGGAAATCATGCCGATATACGGGCACGCCAAGTCAAAAAAGTCGCCCCCATGCGTGAGGTTCCGGGGCAAGGTTCTCAACGTCACCGACCACTACAAATACCTGGGAGTTCTGCTCACGGACACCCTCTCCGATAAACCGCAAGCGAAGCGGGCGGCGGAAATCACTGTAGCGGGAACGGCTGCCTGCTACCCCCTCTGGATTGCCCATGAAGTTCCAGCGCGTCTTCGGCTGATGAATTGGCAGCAAATGGTTGGCGCAAAGTTGCTTTACGCATCGGCTTTTTGGGAGCTGCCGGGCGCCAACAAGCTGAGTAAGCTGGAGGGCTCGCCCTGCGGGTCATCTTGGGTGTTGGTACGCGCACAAGCGGCTGCATCACCAGGGGTTTAGGCCGCACGCCGAGTTTTAGCATCCTTGCCAAGGCGGCCCGGCTTCGGTTCCTAGGGCGCATCGAGTTACTGGGCAACATAGCGCTAACACGCAGGCTTTACAACACGGGTCGGTGCAAATGGAAG
>WBZZ01001883.1:127500-169036 GCA_019918135.1 Paulinella micropora
CTGTAATGGTTCGAAACAGCACTCTGTTGGTCTTACACAGTGAAGTGTTTTTCCGAAGTACACTTCTAATGAGGAATTTTCTCGGGAGGAAGGGAAACATTACGAACCCACAAGTACAGGTTTATCAATTAAATGTATTTAAATCTTGCAGGCAGGAGAATTCCATAAAGCAAGAAGCTGGGTTCTTGTGCATGGGTGTATGCTGTACTTCTAAGCTTGAATTGCAGCACATTTCCGTGCACCCCTCTTGGCGACGATTCTTGCTGGGATTCTATCTAGTTTTTGTACAAACGATTGTCCAAAGATTTTATAGAGAACTCACCGCTGTCTACGGTCGTCACTAGTTTCTTGCTTTTCTGCTTGTAGCCCAAAAATGCAAGGTAAGAAGAGAAAAAACTCAAACTTGTTGATTCATGCTCTGCAATCCCATACTGCTTGGACGCGGATGGTTTAGGCTGATAGTACAAATCTGCCTTATACCATTCGCTTCATTGTTTTCGGCGGATGATACTAGCTACACATATAACCTTTGCAAACATAAGAAGAATTACAAAGGTTGTATGTGAGGCTGCTGCGTTACTTGTGCTTAATGTTCTCTTGCCAGCCAGAGTATTCCTGCTGGCAGGTGATTATTGAGCTCAGCAAAAGCTGATTAGACTCCGGAGCGTCGATAACTACGTCCAGACGTTCAGGAAGGACATGATACTGTTCAGCTTCCTGGGAAGTTGCCGATTGCTCCGGCTGGTACAAACTGTACTTGTTGCTTCAAAGTTTGTACCAGTCCAGTCCAGACCAATACTGAGTTGCTAATGGGTGTAGATTACTTCTAAACAACATTGCGCTGAGAAGTAATGTCCACCTAGCGTACGATTTCGATCTGAACTGCTTGCTTGTTAACCCTCCCGGGACGAAAAACGTTTTGTATCAAAATTTGAAGCCCCAAAACTGAAAAAAAGCACAACTGTATTAGTTATTTTTGAAGCATTTATTTAGGATTTCACAATTGATACTTGCTTCCGGCAGTGTTGATCTCTTTACGTTTCACACCCAAGTTTAGTTAAGTAAAAACAATGGAAATTTAATATGTGAAGACCAGTATGCAAGGAGGCGCTGATCACAGAAACAGAAAATTGTTGGAAAAATACTCGGTAATGATAGTTTAGGGTGTTCTGTTGAGGGAGCTCACATTGTCTTGAAGGGTATTGTAAGGTATGAAATTATCAAACGCTGCACTGAACGTAAACAGGACTGAGTGATGCTAACATTTTATACAGGTTAGTCCGAGTTCTGTACTTCTTGCCTTAGCCTAACCCAAAGTAGTGATTCCAGGGACTAAATTAGCGATTCCACTCAGTTTAAGCCCATAAGAGACACTATCATAGGTACTTTCCATGTAGATGATCTCATTTTCTCAGCCCCTAACGAACAGGCATATGAACGTTTCGCTAGTAAACTTGAGAAGTTCTACCCTCTCAAACGATTGGGAGTGGCTAAGCAATTCAAAGGGATAGAAATAGTTCAGGAAGGAGGACGCATCTTATTGCATCAGACAAAGTTCCAGAAAGAGATTTTGAAAGATGTATTTTCCATTCATCCAACTTTTATAACATGCTATATCTTTAGCAATCCTCATAGATAATGTTTGAGTTGTTGAACCGATATAAATTTCATTTGTCTGGTGAAACCTGATAGCATAAATCTTTCCTTGTTCGTAGTCGGGCATATTCTTTTGTATTCTTTTATATTCATTTTTCTTTAATACATAATTCATATATATGTATCAAAATGACCATATCCATTTTGGGCTTTCAACTCCTCCGCTTCTTTTTCTTTTAAGTCTGTATAACCGCTTGCGAATTTCCAAGGATTACCTTTCGAACGTTCAAATAAAAAGCGAGCTGAATGCCACCCGCAGGTATCTGTTGTATCACTTTGGTTTTTAACCTGATTGACTTTCATTAATAAGTATGTGCTCGGCCTACTCTTTTCAATAAGTTGTTTCATTTGGTGTTGAAATAGGTCAGTCTGCTTATACAGTGCGAGCGGGTCGTAGATTTCAATAGAGTTGTCTTTAATGGTGTCAACCCAAACAGCAATCCAATGTTGCCCTTTTTTGGTGCTCGGGTCTGTGTTCATAATAAACCCATACTTCCTTTTTTCTGGTTTCAGTTTGTTTATCTGGTCGCTCGCCACCGTCCCCAAATACAAATCGTGCTTTTTCAAAATGTCGTCTATTTCGTGGCGGTGCTTCCCCACGGTCGCCCGGCCCGTTCTGTTCGAAAAGGGTCGTCTCTCCCATTTCGGGCTCCCACTTCCTGTCTTCCTTTTCTTCTCGCAGCGTGCTTTGCCCTCTCTCCTTCTCCTCTTGCTGCTCCTCTTCTTCCTCATCGTCATCGTCCTGCAACGCTGTCTCAAAAGGGTGACACCCTGCAAAGCCGTGCAGCTCCTCTGGCTCAGGCCAGGGTCGCGCGCTGGCTTTGGTGCTCCCAGCCATGATTCAGCTGCAGGCCGCCCCCCTAAGGCTATGCCGTAGCTTTTTCTCTTTTGGGACCTTTTTTTTGAGATCCCCCAACTACCGGACTTGACCACTAGGCCCAAAATGACACGCTAGCCAGGGAAGGAGGAAGGGGGGGGGGGGGGGGCACACCCCCCCCCCCCTCCCCATCCCTCTCTTGCTCGTTGCTTCCACTTGCACTTCACCTATACGTCACGCCCTGGTGGCGCACCCCCCCCCCCCCCCCCCACCCCCACACACCCCCTGCCCCCGCCTATCCCCTCTCTCTCCCCCGTCCCCAGCGCCCCCCCCCCCCCTCTCCTCTTTTTGGAGGAGAGTGCTGGTGGAAAACCAAGGCCAGCGTGTCATTTTGCTTGTTTTATTCTTCAAGCAGGACCCCCCCCAAAAAAAGGACACTAAAGGAGATGGACACAGAGCCCTTACCTGCCAGTCTGTTGCGAGCGCAAATCGGTCGCCTCCGGGCGGAAGTGGAGGCTAACCGTCTCGAGCTCAGAATCTGTGACTTGACGTCTAGGGTGCTAATGCAAGAAATGTCCAATCTTCGCCAGAGGGTTGGCAGCTCAGAGTCTTCCCTGAGTGTTTTGGAGACAGAGTCCGAACGGCTGGCTTGGCAATTGAAATTGACCGGCCAGCCAGCAGCTTCTCGGTTGCGGCACGAAACCCCCGCCAAGGCCCAAAAAGCCACCGCAGCCTGTTCGCCCGCGCCGTCTTCTCCGGTTGCAAAAGAGGCGGGAGTATTTTTCGAACAAGCCGAGCCCAGAAATGCAGACCCGCTCCTTTGTGTAACATGCGTAGACAAGGTAGCACCAAGCCTCGCTGCGCCTTTGCTTTGTTTATTTGGGGGCCTAGCATTTGCCGCGTGTGTGTGTGTGTGCGTGTGGGTCACAGGAGGTCAATGTCGTGTGCTTTCCGTGCGGCCACGCTGCGCTCTGCGAGGAATGTGCAGCAAAAGTAGATAGTTCACAGAGTATCTTCCGGTGCGTCAGCTGCAACGACATGGTCATGGAGACCAGAACCGTCTATTTCGCGGGGTTCCGCGGGGACTAGTTTTCCGCGCCCCCGCCGTGACTTTTTTTAAATCAGATTTTTTTTTTTTTTTTTTTTTTTTTTTTTTTTTTTTTTTTTTGTACACGACAGCAAAGGGAAAAAAAAATAATAAAAAAGCTGCCAACCAAAAATTGCTTCTTAAACAAGCGTCTTGTCCTGCTCCGGCGTGTGGTAATAAAGCGCCAGCGCGTAATTTAAGCACTCGTCCAGGAACGACCGGCCATGAGTGCAGTAGTTCTGCACCTGAAGCCAGAAGTCCAGCTTGGACCAGGCGGCGGTCTGCCAAGCTACGTAAAAGGAGGCACGGTTGCGACTGTAGACCAAAAATTCCAGCCAAGGCATGTACAGCAGTGCCTGGTTCGGCTCTACTCGCCCCTGGGCGTTTAGCGGCGCCAAACCGACCTGCGCCGGCCGCCCTACTTCACACAAAAGCTCAACGGGCATGTAGTAGCCCTCTTTCTTTGCGCGCCCGTTGAGCAGGCACGCCGTGTGGAGGTTGAAAAGCGCATGATGCCTCACACACGGATTCTCAGCGGCTTCCTTGGTACAGAATCCACAGGGCCCTTGCGTGTGGACATGCTGGGAATAGGAACCCAACGCCACCGTGTAGTTGCGCAGCCTGATCAGCAGCTCGGGAACGCGTACCGGAGCGTAGGCGCGCAGAGCTTCCTGGAACCACGAGGACCAAAAACTTCGGGCCTCTTGGCACTGGTAGGGCAGATCTCCAGGCAGAGCACTAGTAGCCGCCCTGCGCGCCATGTTGCGCAGAAAAAAAACCAGCTCCGAGATGATCCGCCCGTCTTTACACAACACGCATTTCCATTTGCCCGGCACTGCCACGCTTTGGCAGACAAATGGCAAAGGCAAACCCCCCGTCTAGCTCCAGTGCATACATGCGCAAAGGAAAGGACGCCTCGCAAACGCCTGTACTAGACTGCAGCAGGACGGGTCCACTGGCAGCGACTTCTCGCGCGTCAAACATTAAGCACCTGTCCCGACAGCGAGCTTGTTCTAGGCACCGGTCACATTGCTGGACCTCCCGGCTGCTCAACCTGGCTGTACGCGGCTGTAGTACCAGCTCTTTCCGAGGAGATTCCTCCAAACAACCGTAGCAGATCCCCCGGCTGCTGTCCGGGTGTTGGTGTCCCAGGTAAGCTCGCAGAAGCTCCCTGGTCGACTCCGGCCACGCACTGGTCGCTTCCATCTAGCAGGGGCAAAGGAGCAGGAGAGAGAAAACAGTGGGAAGGCAGGAAGGGCCAAAGAGAGCGAGAGGGCCAGGGAGGAGGGGGGGGGAACGAGGTGGGCAGGAGGTGGGCAGGGGAGGGGAGGGGCAGCAAGATGGAGGGAAGGGAGGGGCTTTAGATTTGTAAAAGGCCATGGCTAGCTCAGCCCTAAACCTACTGAGCACTGCCGATCGTCTCGTCGTTAGAAGCTGCTGTAGTCCGGGACACGACCCTAGCGACAAGATAGCGATCCTGTGCCACTCCTTGCAGCCGCCGCAGCGCGGCGGCTCTGGCCAAAAGGAACTTGGTTTAGCTAATGCTTCCCACACATTGTCTGTCGTGCACGACAAAAAGCTTTTTGTCGTGCTGCCCCATCCAGCCGAACAAGAGCTGTACACCCAGGCCAGAGATTTGCCGCAGGGCTTTAACCCACTGGAGTGGCTACTGCTAGTTCAGGATGAGGATAACAAGAGCCAAACCAGTACTGCCACCGACTCCCTAACGCTTTCTTTGCTGTACGCCTCCGCACAATACGCACTGGCCGCACAAGGCTTCTGCGCGGCGCCCACCAGCCTGGTCCGGGGGGACGTGGCAGGTACCAGCAAATTGAAGCCAGGGGCGACTTATCTGGTATCACAAGGCGTGCGTGAACCCAATTTCTTGGACGCCGCCAACGCCGAAGACGCCGCGGACTTTGCTGCCAGGCTGCTTAGCTATTGTAACAAGTTAGGCCTGCTTTGGTGGGTGGTGTGCACCGCGGATTGGGTGCAGGTAGGCAACGGGAGCCTGCACACAATACCCCCCTGGCGCCTGGCTTGGATCCACGCCAACTGCGTGCCACCGCAGTCTCTCAGGGCCGCCAACGCCCTTTCGTGGTATCTTAATACGCTCTGCATGCACGCGTCCATCGCTCAGGACAGCCCCCTCTCGGCAGAGCAACCCGAGCCAGCCCCAGCACACCCTGACGGGGGAAAGGTCACGCGCGCGGTGCTCCAAGTGCTGAGCAAGCCCTTGTTCCGCGCCGCGCGACAGCCCGGCGGGGGGCAGCGGGCTTCCTGTGCTCGTCTGTGGCAAATCCTGGCACAAAGAAGCGACGGCGGGCCCTTTCTTGAGGCTTGGAACAGTCTAGCTAATTCAAGCATCGTGCTAAGGTACCTACCGGCCTCTTTGCGAGCCAGCGGCCTTTGTCAGGCTACCCACCCGTCACTTTGTCGCCGTCTCTCCCCCCAGCTGCAGCAGCCGAGCCCTCGGGCTGGACTCTACATCAGCTTTCTCTCGACCAGGCCAGAAGGAACGACTCGTTAATACCAGATGTTATGAATTACTGGTTTAGCTACGCGCCCTACATACAAGGCCCGCTAGCGCAGGCCCGCGCCAACTAGTTGCGCGCGGGGCCAACACAACCGCCAGGACGGGGCTGAAGCAGGGAGCAAGGAGTGCAGAGAGGGGAAAAGGGCAGCATGCCCCCCACACTCCGCTCCCCCGCTGAAAATTCACGGGAGTGAGAGGCGCCCCTCTACTCCCCTGAGCCCGGGGGACTCAAAGAGTAAAAGCAAACTGAAACAAAACCTGAGAAGATGCTACTGAGCCCATCCTGGGGCGCCCCCCCCCCCCCCTTCTCGGGCCCGAATTTTGCAAGGGGGGCGGGGCGCCCCCCCCCCCCCCCCCCCCCATTTGCCGCCCCCCCCCCCCTATATCCCGAAATCCGTTCTGCCACCCTCCCTTCTCCCCTCCCCTGAGCCCAGGGGGCTCAAGGAACAGGGAAGTCGGGAGGGAAAAAGAGGGGGGGGGGGGGGGGGGAAGGGCGCAGAAAAAAAAATACATGAAACGCCTCCACTAAGCCCCCCCCCCCCACCCTCCCTCCCCCGCTCCCAATTCTCACACAAGGGACTGAGACAATTCGTGCTCTCCCCCTACCTCGTCCCTCTCCCTCTCCTAGTTCTCAGTGCCAAGTGTAAGACAGTCAAACTTCAATAAAAGAATTCTTTTTTCGCAATTTCTTGGCGCGCCCCCCTCGGAGTGTTTTAGTTCTCAGTGCCAAGATAAAAACTTTGTCAAGGATTTTTTTATTAATTTTTTTTGGGTACATTCTTAGCGCGCCCCCCCCGCCCCTCCCCCTTCTCCCCTGCCTCTTCCCTCTCCCTCTCTCTTAGTTCTCTCAGTGCCAAGTGTAAGACCGTCAAGCTTTAATTCAGCGTATTCTGTTTCGCACTTTCTTGTCGCGCCCTCCCTTCCCCCTTTTCTCTCACGCTCCATGTTCTTAAATGGTCTCACTTCTAGTTCTTGGGCATGGAGAGGAGGGAGGGGGGAGTTGCGCAGAGAGGAAAAGAAAGGGAGATGGATCCGGCACCATGCGCGGGGTTAAAAAAAATGAAATATAAAAAGAGGAAAAGACGATTCTTTTTGTTCGACAACAAAAAACAGGCAAGGGGTAGAAAGAGGGGGAGGGGAAAAGGGAGGGGGGCAGGGGGGGGGGGGGGAGGGGAGTGCCCTCCTCATCCCCTGCTCCCCTCGAGAGAGACACAGAGAGCGTATTGGTAGCTAATATTGGTAGCTACCTCTTCCAGCTGTGCGATGCGGCTCTGCAAGGATCTTCTCACCTCATCCAGCTGATGACACGACACACAACCAAGCGCTTTCTCACGTCACGTCATGCAGCTGAGATGACACAAAGCAACTGTCTGTCTGTCTATCTGTCTCTCCGTCTGTCTGTCTGTTTGTCTCTCTCTCTCTCTCTCTCTCTCTCCCTCTCTCTCTCTCTCTCTCTCTCTCTCTCTCTCTCGCGCGCGCGCGCGCTCACTCACTCTCTTTCTTTCTTGATTGCTCTCTCTATCTATCTATCTATATATCTTTGTCTCTCCGTCTGTCTGTGTATCTCTTTCTCTCTCTCTCTCTCTCTCTCTCTCTCTCTCTCTCCGTCTGTCTGTGTCTCTCTTTCTCTCTCTCTCTCTCTCTCTATATATATATATATATATATATATATATATATATATATATGTATATATATATATATATCGCTCTCTCGCCTCCCCCCCCCCCCATCCCCCCTCTCTCCGTTTGTCTTTCTCTCTCTCTCCGTTTGTCTTTCTTTCTCTCTCCTTTTGTCTGTGTATATAGTTCTGTCTGTCACCCTTCTTTTCTCTCTCTCTCTCTCTCTCTCTCTTCCCCCCCCCCCCTCTCTTTCTTTCTTTCTCTGTCTCTGTTTGGGTCTCTGTCCTTGCCTGCTGCTTGGTCTTTTCCTCTTGCAGTTGTGTCAGGCGAGCAGTGGCGGCAGAGAGCTGCGTCATCTTAGCATCTGAGAAAACATGTCGTGAGATACATGTACGTCATCGGATCGGGGCTTCAAGAGCTTGGTGACCAACAGCTTGCGCAGCCTCAATCGCTCGCTGCAGTTCTTTGATGTCTTCGCCTCTAGTTGCAGCTTCCACTGCCTACATGCCGAAGCAGTAATTCATCCATCCACCATCGCAATCTCGCGATCTCCTTGCTCCCTTCCATGGCACATCTCTTCACAACCCACCGCCCCGAGACACCCAGCTGCATGTGTGTCGTACACATACATACATACATACGTACATACATACATACATACAATAAATGTAACACATACATGCAATCACAAGTCCGGAGATTACAAACAAGATGGGAAATGAGGGCAGCAAAATTTTTGCGAAAATTTTGCGGTATTTTCGGTGATACCCCGGAAACTTATGTTTCCCATTTCATATGTTGGCTTGTTACGTATGCACGTAGGAGGACATGGTGAGGCTGCTTGTCAAGAAGCTAGCTCCACTATCCCCACAACCAATGAACTTGTATGTCTTACACACACCATACATACATACATACAAACATACAATACATACAATACATACAATACATACAATCACGCACGCACACACACACGCACACACACACATGCACACACCCACACGCATACACACACGCACAGACACACACAGAGACACGCACACGCAGATACACACACACACACACACACACACACACATGCACGCACACCAATTACAACACAGCTAGCGGGCTAGGTAACAAGAAAACGACCAAGGCGATTCCAATACCTTTTTGGCTTGCAGTTGCTTCAGTCTTGTGGTCGCTGCAGAGAGTTCTCTCATTTTCGAATCTGCGAAAACATGTCATGCAATCCGCGATTAAATCGGCGTTTCAAGAGCCTGGTGACCAATAGCTTGGGCGGCTGCAATCGCTCTCTGAAGATCTTCGATGTTTTCGCCTGCTGTCGCGGCTTCCACTTCCTACGCGCCAGTCATTCATCCATCCACCAGCCGACTCTCGCAATCTGCTTGCTCCCTTCCATGGAAGGTTAGCAGCTGCAGCACCCTGTGGCAGGGTGCTGCAGCAGCATGTTTGGGGCAAAAAAATCAGAAATCGGAAATCAGAAATTCAGAACTCGTTTTCTTGCGCGCTGTAACGGACGGACGGACGGGCGGGGAGGGAGGGGGGAAGGGGGAGGGGAGAGGGAGGGCGGACGAGCAGCAGATTTTGTTGTTGTTGTTGTTGTTGTTGTTGTTGTTGTTGTTGTTGTTGTGGAGGTAGGGCTCGCAGCTGTAGCACCCTGTGGCAGGGTGCTGCAGCAGCATGTTCGGGGCAAAAAAAATCAGAAATCAGAAATCAGACATTCGGAACTCGTTTTCTTGCGCGGCTGCAACGGATGGACGGGCGGGGAGGGAGGGGGGAAGGGGGGAGGGGAGAGGGAGGGCGGAAAAGCAGCAGATTTTTTTTTTTTTTTTTTTTTTTTTTTTTTTTTTTTGTGGAGGTAGGGCTCGCAGCTGTAGCACCCTGTGGCAGGGTGCTGCAGCAGCATGTTTGGGGCAAAAGAAATCAGAAATCAGAAATCAGAAATTCGGAACTCGTTTTCTTGCGCGGCTGCAACGGACGGACGGGCGGGGAGGGAGGTGGGAAGGGGGGAGGGGAGAGGGAGGGCGGACGAGCAGCAGAAAAAAAAAAAACAATTTTTTTGTAGCTAGGGCTCGCAGCTGTAGCACCCTGTGGCGGGGTGCTGCAGCAGCATGTTTGGGGCAAAAAAATCAGAAATCAGAAACCAGAAATTCCGAACTAAGTTTTGTTGCTACACCGGACAGACGGGCGGGAACGGGGGGGGGGGGGGGGGGCAAAGGGAGGGAAGCCGAACGAGCAGCACAGAAAAACATTTTTTGTTGAGGCAGGGCTCGCAGCTGTAGCACCCTGTGGCAGGGTGCTGCAGCCGCATGTTTGGGGCACAAAAATCAGAAATCAGAAATCAAAAATTCGGAACTCGTTTTCTTGCGCGGCTGTAACGGACGGACGGGCGGGGAGGGAGGGGGGAAGGGGGAGGGGAGAGGGAGGGCGGACGAGCAGCAGATTTTTTTTTTTTTTTTGTTTTTTTTTTTTTTTTTTGTTTTTGTGGAGGTAGGGCTCGCAGCTGTAGCACCCTGTGGCAGGGTGCTGCAGCATGTTTGGGGCAAAAAAAAATCAGAAATCAGACATCAGAAATTCAGAACTAGGTTTTGTTGCTACACCGGACAGACGGGCGGGAACGGGGGGGGGGGGGGGGGGGGAGGCGAGGGAAGGCGAGCGAGCAGCACAGAAAAAATTTTGAGGCAGGGCTCGCAGCTGTAGCACCCTGTGACAGGGTGCTGCAGCAGCATGTTGGGAAAAAAATCAGAAATCGGAAACCAGAAATTCGGAACTAGGTTTTGTTGCAACACCGGACAGACGTGCGTGGGGGGGGGGGGGGGGGAGGGGAGGGGGGAAGGCGAACGAGCAGCACAGAAAAAAAAATTGAGGCAGGGCTCGTAGCTGTAGCATCCTGTGGCAGGGTGCTGCAGCAGCATGTTCGGGAAAAAATCAGAAATCAGAAATTCGAAATCGGGTTTTTTTCATGGCTGCACCGGACGGACGGGCGGGGAGGGAGAATGGGGGGGGGGGGGGGGGGGAAGGCGAGGGAGGGCGGACGAGCAGAAGAATTATTTGTTTTTTTTTTGCTTGGAGGTAGAGCTCGCAGCTGTAGCACCCTGTGGCAAGGTGCTGCAGCAGCATGTTTAGGAAAAAATGAGAAATCAGAAATCAGAAATTTGGAACTAGGTTTTGTTGCTATACCGGACAGACGGGCGGGGAGGGGGGGGGGGGGGGGCGAGGCGCGGACGAGCAGCACAGAAGAAAAATTATGGAGGCAGGGCTTGCAGCTGTAGCATCCTGTGGCAGGGTGCTGCAGCAACATGTTGAGGGAAAAAAATCAGAAATCAGAAATCAGAAATTCGAAATCGGGTTTTTTGCATGGCTGCACCAGACGGGCAGGCGGGGAGAGGGGGGGGGGGGGAAGACATGCTGCACGGGCTGCAGGGGGTGTGCTACAGCTGCCAGGGGGAAGCGCAAGAGAGAAGGAACAATTTGCTCCTTAACATGGTGATGTAGCGCACCCCTGCAGCCTGTGCTACAGCAGCACGTTGTTTGCAAAATCAGAAATCGGAAGTTCGGAAATAATTTTATTTTTTTCCCGCGCGGAAGGGAGGGAGCAACGCGCGCGAGAATGAAAGAACAAATTCTTTTGCCCTGCCCCCTCCCTCCGCCCCGTCCCCCTCCCTTCCGCCCGTCCGCCGGCAAAAAAAGAAAAAAAAGGAAAAAACATGGTTGCGGATTTCTGATTTCTGCGAGCACGTGAGTGAGCAAGTGAGTGAATAAGTGAGTGAATAAGTGAGGGAGTGAGCAAGTCCTGTGAGCAAGTAAATCAATAAGTGAGTGAGTGAGTGAGCAAGTGAGCGAGCAAGTGAGTGAATGCATGAGTGAGTGAGCAGGTGAGTGAGAAGGTGAGCGAGTGAGTGAGCGAGTAGGTGAGAGCAAGTAAGTGAGCGAGTAGGTGAGTAAGTGAGTGGGCAAGTGAGTGAGCGAGTGAGTGAGCGCGGGGTGGCAACGCAGGCCTCTCTGGCACGTACTGTTTAGCTAGATTGGTTTTTATCTGGCGGGCGGCGACAGTGTTGGACGAGAGATGGAGGGAGGGTGTACGAGGCGGAGAAGAAAGGGGGGTAAAGGGGGGCGGGGAACGCGTAGAATCAAGAATAATTTTTCCCAGGCACCCTCCCTGCGCCCCCCTCCCGTCTGTCCGTCCCTCTGAAGAAGAAAAAAAAAAGCAGAGGTCCGAATTTCTGATTTCTGATCTGATTTGTAAAGACGTGCTGCCAGGGCTAAGGGGTTACGCTAAAGCTGCAAGAAGGAACGATGCGAGAGAACAATGCCCACTGCTCCCTCACTCCACCCACCGCCCCCCCCCCCCCCCCTTCTGCCCGTCCGCCCTGAAAGAAGAAAAAAACAGAGTTCTGAATTTTTGATTTCTGATTTTGCAAGACACGCTGGACGCAGGCTGCAGGGGCTGTGCTACAGCTGCAAAGGGGGAAGCTCGCGAGAGAACGAAAAATGTTTTTCTTAGCATGGTGATGTAGCAAACCCCTGCAACTCGTGCAGCGACATATTACTTACTCACTCACTCGTTCACTTACTCACTTACTCACTCACTTATTCACTCACCTGCATTCATTCACTCGCTCACTCACACTCACTCACTCGTCCAATCACTCCATTACTCACTCACTCACTCACTCACTTGCTCACTCACTAGTTCACTAAATAAATCACCCACTACTCACTCACTCACTCACTCAGAGAATTTTTTCTGAACTCTGTTGATTTTTCATTCTTTTTTTCGGACGGACGGGAGGGGCGCGGAGGGAGGGCAGGGGACAATAGAATTCATTCTCGCGCGCGCTCAACCACCGCCAGCCCCCCCCCCCCCCTCCTCCCCCTTCCTCCCGCACGTCTGCCTGGAAAAAAATGATTTCCGAATTTCTGATTTCTGATTTTATTAAGTGAGCGAGAAAGTCAGTGAGTGAGTAAGTGCGTGAGTGAGTCAGAAAGTCAGTGAGAGAGTGAGTGCGTGAGTTGAGTGAGTGAGTGAGTGAGTGAGCAAGTGAGTGGGCGAGTGAGTGAGTGAGCAAGTGAGTGCGTGAGTGAACGAGTGAGTGAGTGAGCAAGCGAGTGGGTGAGTGAGTGAGTGAGCAAGTGAGTGCGCAAGTGAGTGAGTGAGCAAGTGAGTGAGTGAGCGGCAGAGTGGCACCGCCGCCCCCTCTGGCGCATACTGCTCAGCTAGGTTGGTTTTTGTCTGGCGGGCGGCGAGAGTGTTGGACGAGGGATGGGCAAGAGGGAGGGTGTACAAGGCGGAGGGGTGAAGGAAAAGCGAAAAGGTTTTTGGCAAGGGGCTTGCAATTTCAGCACCACCTGCAACCCGTGCTACAGCAGCATGTTGTTTACAAAATCAGAATCAGAAATTTTTTTCCTGACGGGCGGGCGGAGGGGGGGGGGGGGGGGGGGGGGGGGGGGGGGGGAGGGGGGGAGGAGGGGGAAGAGGGGAGTGGAACATGCGCGAGAAAAAAAAAATCCCTTTGCCCCCTCCTGCCCGTCCGTCCGTCCGTCCGTCCGGAAAAAGTTTTCCCGAATGTCCGATTTCTGATTTCAGCACGGTGCGCTGTAGCTCCATCCCTGCAACCCGTGCTAGAGCAGCATGTTGTTGAAAAATCAGAAATCAGACATTCGGAAATTGGTTATTTTGCCCCTGGCGGACGGGAGGGACGGGGGGGGGGGGGGGGGACGGGACGAAAAAGGGAACTCGCGAGAGAAAAAAAAACAAACTTTTTTTTTAGCACGGTGCTGTAGCTCACCCCTCGCCACCCGACACTATGCAAAATCAGAATCAGCAATTCGGAAATCCGTTTGTTTCCTGACTGATGGGCGGGAGGGGGGAAGCGAGGGTGGTGGTGGTGGTGGGGGGTGGGAAGGAAGGAAGGAAGGAATGGAACGCGCGAGAGAACGAAGAAGACAAAGATGTTTTCCGTTTGCACGCGCCCGTCCGAAAAAAGCTTTTCGGAATACATGATTTCTGATCCTTTAGCACGGTGCTGTAGCTTTACCCCTGCAAGCTGTTTAATTTGTTTATGCGTCGCATGTTTATCGCGACCAAATAGAATAAATCCCCCCCCCCCCCTTTTTTTTTTCTTTTTTTTTGTACTTATGCAAACCTTTGGCCCTGGATCGCATTCCGTTGTGCTCTCGTGTAGGTCTGCTTACATCGACCCCTTGTGCCCAAACCATAAATACACAGTAAAAAACAGCAGTATGACATGCAGCGCTTGATCGATATTGTCCAAGCTCTCGGGGAGTTGGGATGTATAAACTTGAGCTACAGCTCAACACCACAGAAAAGAAACACGACATTTGTTTTATTTATTTATTTATTTATTTATTTATTTATTTATTTATTTATTTACTTATTTATTTATTTATTTATTTATTTATTTATTTATTTATTTATTTATTTATTTATTTATTTATTTATTTATTTATTTATTTATTTATTTATTTATTTATTTATTTATTTATTTATTTATTTATTTATTTATTTATTTATTTATTTATTTATTTATTTATTTATTTATTTATTTATTTATTTATTTATTTATTTGTTCATTTATTTGAGGCAGGGCTCGCACCCTGTGACAGGGAATTTTTGGGAGAAAAAAAAATCAGAGACCAGAAATCAGAAATTCGGAACTCGGTTTTCTTGCATGGCTGCACCGGACGGAGGGGCGGGGTGGGAGGGGGGGTGGGGGGGAGCGAGGGAAGGCTGACGAGCAGCAGGAATTTTTGTTTAAAGAGGTGGTGCTCGCACCCTGTTGCAGCAGCGTGTTTGGGGAAAAAAATCAGAAATTAGAAATCAGAAATCTGGAACTCGGTTTTGTTGCTGCAACGGGCGGTCGGGGAGAAGCGGGGGGGGGGGGGGGGGGGGCAAGAGGAAGGCGGACGAGAGCAGCTTAGAAAAAAAAAATTTGGAGACAGGGCTCGCACCTGTAGCACCCTGTGGCGGGTGCTGCAGCAGCATGTTTGGGGGAAAAAATCAGAAATCAGAAATCAGACATTTGGAACTCGATTTTGCTGCTGCACCGGGCGGCGGGGAAGAAGGGGGGAAGAAGGAGGAGGCGAGAGAAGGCGGACGAGCAGCCCCCCCCCCCCTTCCTCCCCGCCCGGTGCAGCAACAAAACCGAGTTCCAAATTTCTGATTTCTGATTATGATTTTTTTCTTCAAACATGCTGCTGCAGCACCCTGCCACAAGGTGCTATAGCTGCGAGCCCTGTCTCTTAAAAAAAAAAAAAAAAAAAAATGTGTGCTGGGGGGCGGGGGGAGGCGAGAGGAAGGTGGACGAGCAGCACAGAATTTTTTTTTTACAGACAGGGCTCACAGCTGTAGCACCCTGTGGCAGGGTGCTGCAGCAATTCACACCCTCCACCGTTGCATTTCTAACTGAGCAGCTTCGGCTGGGATTACTATACTTGTCTGTAACACCCTATAGGTACCGCTAGGTTCGCGCCTTCTATACCCACGTGGGGGAAGGAGTTTCAGCGGCACGCCGTCCGATCTGGCTCCACTCGGGGACACCCGTACCTCATGATGTGTATTGTTGGGAGCAGCTGAAAGTCCATAAGGCATGAGAGTAGAGGCGTTGGCGATGCGATGGAGAGTGTGTGTAGTGCGTGAGGCAGGTTCTGGCGACGCTGGGGGTGCTGGCGGGCGCCGAAGGGCACGAAGCGACGCGGCAGCGTCCAGTGACACCGGCGGAAATGCGTGTAGTGTGTGTTGCAGATACCGCCGATGCTATTTGCATGGACGGGCGCTTTCCTCGGCGTAAAGAGGCGCGGCGGTGATGGCCAGCGACATTGGCCGTCTACTACTCTCAATGGATTACAAATACGCGAAGCACGGAGCTACCACTGTGGCCCTTATGGGACAAGGTAGAATCGCCGAAGACCTGGACAATCCCCGTGGGAATGCCTCTTCGACGGGCTCTGGCCCGATGTCCCAGGATGGGAGGATGAGGGCTCGCGTATATGACGGAATTCCTGAACCACGTGGAGAGGCTACCTTAGCTGCGCCTCATCCTTCCTCCCCAAACCTGGCACACGGGTCGGCGCTTCAACATAAGGCGAGCGGCGCTATATGGCAGATGGCACCGCCGCCTCGACGGTACCGGCGGGTAGATCGGTACGACAAGGACGGGCGTAATCTGATTGTCTGGGGGCTCTCAGAACACGCCAATCTACAGGAGATCGCCTCCAAAATGAGCGGTCTTGGTCTGGTGGTCCCGGTAATGGAGTGGCAAGGCCAGCGAATGTCTCGTCACCTGGAGCTGGTCTACGAGGACGATGACAGCAGGCAGACGGCGTTGCAGCAACTCAAACATCTCAAATTCTTCGGCAGAGGGGTCAATGTGGCCCTTGGGCGCAGGTTCAGGGACAGGGAACGTGTCCGAAGGCTTATTCGCATCCATCTGCGTGGGGAAGCGGCGGTCCGGAAGGAGGAAGCTGCGACGGGATATCGCGTCTTGCCTCTGCATGAAGAATGTGTCGATGATGTGCAGGTGGTGTCTTCGGAATTGGCTGCCGATGCACCTAAGTGTGTGTCTGAGTGTGCTGATGTGCATGTGGTGCCCCTGCATTCGGCGGCCAGTGCAGTGGGGGACCAACCTGCGCAAGCACCTGCAGAGGGGGGCAGCACGAGGGCGGAAGCCAAGCGCGGCCGTCGGGTCCGGAAACGAGCCAAGAAGCACCGCTCCAAGCAGTTCGATACCGGCTTCAAGCTACTCGTCGCGAGTCACAACTGGCAGGGTAAAACGGGATACGACAACGTTGGCACGGCGGAATGGGCATCATTCTACAAGCACGAGGGCTGGCTAGTCATCGGGGCTCAGGAGCACCGCATGGGCAAGAAGCAACTTTCCAAATGCAGCCTGGATGGATTCCGGATTTTTGGAAAACCTGCGGAGGTCAGCGAGAAAAATCGCTGCAAGGGTGGGGTTCTATTCGCGGTGGCTAACTTCCTTGGTCCGTATTGCAACCTGGTGTCAGCCCCCGTCGACCACCGGCAGCAAGTGTGGCTGCGTATCGCCTCGGGTGTTACCGGCGCTCAGGATATCTATGTGGGCAACGGCTACTTTCCCCAGGAAACGCAGGAAGAAGAGTCGTCAGAGGCGTATGCGGCCTGGCAGGCAGCTATAGCTTTTTTTGGAGCCAAAGGTCTTGTGGTCACGGTGGCGGATGCCAACGCGAAGCTCGGGCCGGCATGAAGCCGAAAAGAGGAGGGCATCGTCGGTCAGCACGGGGAGGTCGATGATAAGGGAGCACCGGTACGTTCGGAGAACGGCAAGAGACTCGCGGCTGTCCTCGTCGCTACGGGCCTGCGAAATCTGAGCGACTTCTCGTGCCCAGTGGAAGGGTCCTACTGGTGGTCCCGGCGTGAGCAGCGCGGCATGGGCACAGGCAAGCACCTCCTCGATTACATCTGCGCGTCGCCTGGCTTGGCATCTGGAGCAAAGTTCGGAGTATGCGAAGATGATCTTGATACGGACCACAAGGCAGTATGGGCCGAACTGACGTGGAGCGGCCAGCGCCGGCCAAAGCGGGCTGCGAAACCTTACAGGTCCTTTCGTGTTGATAAGCTTATTGGTGCTGGTGTCTCGGGTAATGATCACGCTGCGAAGCAAGCGCTGGATTATCTACGCGACAAGTTCGATGACGTATTCCAGCATTGCCTACAGAAGCTTGGAGTGCATCAGCTGCCTGAGCTTGACCTATCGGGTGGTGCCGACAGCTAACGGGTGGTAGATGACGTCACCGAGCGAGTGGCGCAGTCCTTCCGAATGGCGGCGCACCGGGTCCTTGGCTCCAGATGTATACGACCCCGTTTCACCAACAATTGGTTCGACGGGGAGCTAAAGGAGCTCATTCAGCAGCGCCGGGAGGCCTACGCAGCATACAGGAGGGATGAATCGAATGCGGAAGCCCGTCTGAATTGGCTACGGCTCCGCAAGCAAATTCGGAAGGCAACTCGGGCCAAGAAGTCCGCCTCCTTCAAGCAAGTGCAGGAAGAAGCGGTCAAATGTCAACGCGAGCAATCCTCAAAGCGCTTTTGGCTACTCGCGAAGCGGCTTGGCGGGGCACGCAGAACGAAGGTCTCCGCGCCGGTGCAAAGGGAGGATGGCTCACTGGCGTGTACGCTGCCGGAAAAGGTCGCGCGGTGGTAGGAATTTCGGAAAATTCGGTGAAGCCACGGGAAAATCCGGCAAGTGCGGCTGTTGTGGTGGAGTGCTGTGCAGAAGCAGGCTCGCTGGAGTGGGAGGAAGCCGAAGCTAAGCGGCAGTTCCACTGGAACGATCGCTTCAGAGATGAGGTGGCCCGGGCTATGAAGGAGCACGAAGTAGGTGAAGACACTTGCGAAGAGCTGGACAAGCCGTTCACGCAAGAGGAGGTCCTTGCAAGGCAACGTGCCCTGAATAACCACAAAGCTTGTGGCGAGGACAAAGTGAAGAACGAGATGCTCAAGTATGGCGGCGCCTACATCAATGGCTACTTAACGCAGTACTTCAACTGGATTCGAGAAGCCGAGAGGACTCCAAAAGCTTGGGGCAAGGGAATCATCGTCAATATCCCCAAGGGTGGGGATCCTACGGATCCTGACAACTGGAGGGATATCTCGATTATTAGTTGCCTTGGTAAGCTGTATCTGTCCTTATTAGCTACTCGTCTAACGCTCTTCGTGGATGGCCCGGATAAGCTACGTCCAGAGCAGGGAGGCTTCCGCCCGGGGCGTCGCACTACGGATCAGGTCTTTACCCTTTGGCAGAGGTTGAAGGGGCGTCAGCAGCAGAAGCGGGAGTCGTATGTCCTGTTCGTCGATCTACGCAAGGCTTTCCCGTCTGTTTGGAGAGATGGCCTATTTGAGAGGCTCTGGAAGCTGGGTGTAAGGGGCAAGTTCTGGCGCACGCTACGCAGGTGCTACGAGCAGACTTCGTCGCAAGTGCTAGTTGATGGAGCACTCACCCCCGAAGTACTGGAGGGTGTAGGCGTCCAACAGGGGTCCCCTCTCTCTCCTACACTCTTCAACGTCTTTATGGATGAGCTGTGTGATCGGCTGGCGAGTGCCCTCAAGATCACGGATGTGAAGCGGCTGAACGACATCAAGGCACTTCTATACGCGGACGACGTGGCCCTCATCGCTCACAGTCGCACCGAGCTCCAGAAGATGGTCAATGTTGTGGCCAAGTTCGCGGAAGATTACCGGCTGGAAGTCAACTTGAAGCCCGGCAAGACGGAAATCATTCCCATTTACACGTCGAGCAAGGCGAAACGACCAAGTATCAGGGAGCGAGGTGAGCCCGTGGTGTGGTTTCGCGGCCAGAAGCTTTGTGTCACCAGTCAGTACAAGTACCTGGGAGTGGTTATCACCGACGACCTGAAGTGGAAGGAGCAGGCCCTGCGGGCTACGCGTGTCACTGAAGTCGCCACCGCAGGTTGGTACTCTTTGTGGTGTGCAGGTGAGATACAAGCTAGGTATCGTCTCATGTGCTGGAATCAACTTGTGGGGGCCAAGCTGAAGTACGCCTTCGATGTCTGGCGTGCCCCCGTATCGCAGCTCACCAAGCTGGAAGCAGCAATGCTGCGCCCCATGAGGATGATTCTCGGCATCAGCCCTAAGACAAGCAAGTGGATTACACTCTTTCTGGCGCGCTCTTTGAGTGCGGAGCGTTTGCGGCGGGCGGCGCAACTGAAGTTCTATGGACGGCTGCGTGTTCTACCGGAGAAGCGATTTCCTGTCATCGCATCTCAAGTCAAATCCGACTGGACTCCGGAGGCCGAAGGCGCTATCAGGGACTCAATGGATCTACAACAAGGGCTTCAGGAGCTCCTAAATAGCTCAGAGAAGGACCTCGAGGGTTGGTGTTCGACTGTGGACAAGTGGGCCCTTCAGCAGGACGTCAAGATGGTGCAGCAACTGATGTGGGACAAGCGAGAGGCAGGCAGCGATCTTACTGATGGCCTGCGAGTCATCCTAAGACAAGTCTTTGGAACTAAGGAGTTCCCAAGATGGGTAGCCCTTGATGATGCGCATTATAATCTGCTTCGGAGAAGGTTGCTCAGCTGCAACAACCGCCTTCGGTTGTACCGCAGCAAGTTGGTCAGTGGCATGTCCCCTCGCTGCTTCTGTTGTCATGATGATGTCAATGAGTCCCTTGCGCACTTCTTATGGGTTTGCCCCATGCATGAGGGGAGACGTAAGCAGCTGTTGCTGAGTATGCAGAGGCTCGGTGGCATGGCTGTGGGGGGTGCTGAGGGGGATGGAGGGAGTGAGGAGGGTGGTGAGGTCGTAGGCGGTGAGGTTGTGGCGGAGGATGTGTTGCTTGGGCGGGAGCGGGAGGGCTCTGTGCGGCAGGGTTGGGATGATATGTCGCCTGTGGATCAATCACGATTGTTTTGTAAGTTTTTTCAGGGGAAGTCGTGCTTCCGCAGTAACTTTAGGCTTGCTGCGTTGTTAGGGGTTACAGCGTTGCGTCCCCCTCCAAAGTTGGATGTGTTGTTTGGATCATATGTGTCTGAGTGTTGGTCTGCTAGGGAGGGTAAAAGGGAGGAGCTTGGGGTGGAGGATGGGGGCGAGGAGGTGATTGACCTCACTGAGGTTCCATCAGCTTCTGTCCCACCCTCTCCCCCAAGTGACGTTGATGTTGCGCGGCGCGGCCGTCCGCGCAGTGTGGACGTCCTGGCTAGAGAGAGGGGTTCGGGAGCGCAGCGTAGTGTCTCCGAGTTCTTCTCTTCAGCTAACACCCTCGCATCTAGCTCATGCACTTCACAGCCCCCATCTGCCCCTGCTGTTGCTGTTGCTGCTATGTCTGTTTGGTGTTCTGACAATGCGTTGGGATCGGCTGACCCCGGTGACCCAATGGAGGCACATGTCCAGGATCTGGATCTGATGCTATAGTCTGAGGAAGCCTATTATTATTATTATTATTATTATTATTATTATTATTATTATTATTATTATTATTATTATTATTATTATTATTATTATTATTATTATTATTATTATTATTATTATTATTATTATTATTATTATTATTATTATTATTATTATTATTATTATTATTATTATCATTATTATTATTATTATCATTATTATCATCATTATTATTATTATTATTATTATTATTATTATTATTATTATTATTATTATTATTATTATTATTATTATTATTATTATTATTATTATTATTATTATTATTATTATTATTATTATTATTATTATTATTATTATTATTATTATTATTATTATTATTCTGGAAGTGTTGGAACTGCCCTTGCGGGGGTGTCATTAGAGCTTATCGTCAATTCTTCGTACTCCCCTCACGGGTGAGACGATGGAGGCGCATGTGCAGAAATGCATCAGCCATTGACAGAGAAGCACTATTATTTTATTATTATTATTATTATTATTATTATTATTATTATTATTATTATTATTATTATTATTATTATTATTATTATTATTATTATTATTATTATTATTGTTATTATTATTATTATTATTATTATTATTATTATTATTATTATTATTATTATTATTATTATTATTAGTATAGGGGGCCACTTGGTCACAGTGGTTCAAGACATACACCACCCCACCCCAGAGACACACACCGTTCGGCCCGCAGGGATAAAAAGGAAATAAAAAGGAAATAAAAAGGAAAAAAGGAAATTGAGCCCGGAACCAAAAACAAAAGTAAAATAGAAATGAACAGCCAAACTTCAGCTCCCACAAAAAACACGAAAGCGTGCGTTGATGCTTTGCGTGCTTTCTTGATTTTTTTTCTTTTTTTTCTGTCGTTCGTTACACTTTTTCAATACATACCACCCGCCACACAGAGACCCACCCAGGCCGGCCCAAACGGGACAAAATGACAACGGACAAATAAGTTAATTTTATATTAAAGACATATTCATATAACCTATACAAGATGACAGACACAAAAGAGCAACCTATCAACACATCAAAAGGAGGAATATATATAATAAAGGAATCAAGACCAAAATTAATTACATGCTCTTGTGAGTTTGTTGTAGTTCAATGGAGTGAAGAAGGCAAAACGAAAAAGAAAAGATTTAATTTTTCAGAATTTGGTAAAAGGTCTAGAGACCAAGCATTAGAAGAAGCAAATAGATGTTATGAAGAAAACATAAGACCAAAGCACGAAGTTAGGAAAAAATATAATGATGAACTAGTTAAACAAAATAAAAAACAATACAAAAATGAATATAATAAGGAATGGATGAAGAATAAATGGATATGTGAATGTGGATATGAAACCACCAGAGGATACAAAACAAGACACCTTCAATCAGTCTATCACGAGTTAGGAATGAAAAAAAATAATTTATCAAGGAATTAAATTAATAACTTACAAATCAATTATTTCCTTTTCCTTTTTAATCCGGCACTACTACTGATATTTTCCTGCTTTATGTCTAATGACTTTAATAAGTGGCCTGTATTTTTTTGTTTAGTTGCTTCCTTAAGTTTATCAGCTAGTTGAGGTTTAACTTCTTCCGGTTCTTGTTCGTTCATTTTGGACTTTAATAATTGTTGAGGACTGACTAGTTCGTTTTCACTGAGTATTAACTTAAAGCTTTTCCGAACTTTTACTGTATATACTTTTTTTGAATACTGAACATCACCTTTACTAAAAACCATTCTTTCTAGTTCTTTTCTTACTGTTGAGCCCTTAGGAAATTTATTAATAACACCGGCTCGATATATTTCTTGGTAGTTTTTCTTTTTGCCGTAATAAACTTCCATGGGTGTAGCCTTTATTGTATTATGATATGTATTATTATAATTATCAACAATTTCATTAATGTAAGGAACCCAAATAAAATTATCATTCACTTCCCACATAAAATTTAAATCATTCCTTATTGTTCTAATAAATCTATCTACTATGCACATAGTTCGGTGGTCACCAACTTCGTTAGTTGTGTATTGAATTCCTTTGTCTTTAAAGTATTCAGCGACTTGTTCTTTATATTCACTACCGTTGTCGGACGTAATTCTTTTAGGTTTAGGCATTTTCTTTAATCCTTCTAATACTTCACTGGTTGTTTTATTTTTGATCGGTTCAATCCAACCACGACGAGAATAAACATCAATCATTACTAAACCAAAGTTGTAGTTTTTGTTTCCTTTCTTAGTAGCTATTTTAGACATATCCATAAGGTAAATGAACACTTGGCTTAATGGTTCAGGCTCAGGGGCTAGTATAGTATTCCATTTTTTAGGGTTCTTAGATTGATGATGTATTTCAGAAGCTTCTTCAATTTTCTTTTTTTCAAGTTCTTCTTTATCTAGTGGAGACTCCGCCTCCGTTTCAGTATTTTGTGGATTGCTATCGCCTACATCGATAGATGTATGCTTATGGTCCATTGCTACATGCGACTAAAATAGGAAGGTAGTTTATCACGATATATAAAAGAGTAAATAATAAGTCGTGCATAAAGTATATATTGAAAGATTTAAAAAATCTTTCAGCAAAAGGTTTTGTGAAACTTTTTCAAAAGTTTCAAAACTTAAGAAAAATTTTAGATGTATCATTGTTTTCTTTTTTTGGTTTATCGGGCTGTTGGTTATAAACATTAACTGATATGTTTGACTTCTTACCTTTACCCTTTTTAGGCTGTTCCTCTTCCTCGCTTTCCTCGCTCTCACTCTCGCTATCTTCTTCCACTTTCTTTTTTACCACTTTCTTCGCCTTCTTCTGTTTGGCTTTAAGTTTCATACTCGCAACCCGTTGGGCAACGATATCAACAAAGTCGTGTTCGACCTCTTCCTCGCCCGAACTGCTTTCCTCACTTATCTCACCGTCCCGCCCATCAATCATATCCTTAGCCTAATGTGGTCCATCTTTTCGTCATTGGTCATTTCTTTCACATTCTTAGCCTCTTCCTCCGCAAGTAGTTCCCTAGCCCTTTCAATCTTTCTCTGCCTCGCATACTGTTTCTTCATTACAGTCGCTTTTTCAAGGTTCTTTATGGCAATATCTCTATTACCTCTAGGCATCGTTTGTTTCGGTTGTATATCTAACCAAAAATAATTTTTATTCTGATTAATTATTATCCAATTTATATACAATGAGTCAATATAAGTCGCTATTAGGCCTTAATGAGCTGGCTGTCGATAGTCTAAATATAGCCAACTTAGATTTAACGAACACTAATATTATCGGCTTAAACACAGATAGGGTGCCAGAAGATGCTGACCCCGTAAATCTTTATTATACTGACGGCCGATTCGATGCGAGATTATCTACCAAATCAACAACAGACATTAAAGAAGGAAAAAATGTATACTACACAGAGCAACGAGTTAGGGATAACGACGAAGTCAAAGCCTCAACTCAACACCGCTCTAATACATCCAACCCACACCAAACCAGTCTATACAATCTAGACACTAACATATCTGCACCAGTGGTCGGTCAATACTTAACATATAATGATGTAGATGGTAAATGGAGGAATACCACCCTCGGTTCAATTGATACACTTTCAGATGTAGTCATTACAGCACCAGTGGCGATGAATAGTTATCTAACATATAACTCAATAAACTGGGTAAATAAAACCTTTCCGATAAATGTTGATGAAACAGGCAATATTAGTATGGGCGGTAATTTGAACATAACAGGAGTTAATTTACTGAATACAAAAGATGTTGATACTTGGATATCTGAGCACGAAGACAATAATGATAAAGTGTCCGCGGATGGTTCAATTAATACACACAGCGATGTGTTAATTACAGGCACACCCGCCAATAACCAACTGCTCATTTATGGCACAGGGCAATGGAGAAACACAAACTCACCTTTTCTTAGATTGGATGGTCTCGCTATGATGTTTGGAGATTTAAATATGGGAGGTTTTAACATAACAAATGTCGGTAATGTTGATGGTATTGATGTTTCTGCTCTTGATAGTGCTGTGGTTAAACTAACAGGAGACCAAACCATAGCAGGGAACAAAATATGTACTACTTATTTGGGTATAAAAGATTCAAATCCATTAAATACAGGTAAGTTATTCTTCAACTATAATAATAATACGGGTTCTATTTATTCGTCGGAGGTAGGTGGAGCAACGGGATATCCACTATCTATTGTCGGTTCGTCCATAACCCTCGCTTCTACCACGGGGAGTGGAATAACATTGACGGGCAATGTTTTAAATTTTAACAGCACAACAGCAATCGGCGGACTTCCAGCACCATTCTATGACGGCGATGCTTCAACAAAAGCATATACTGATACGAAACTAGCAAAGGACGGCACAACGGCTATGACGGGCAGTTTAAATATGGGAGGATTTGCGATTACAAATGTTGGTAATGTTGATGGTGTGGATGTTTCCGTTCTTGATACTTCGGTGGTTAAACTAACAGGAGACCAAACCATAGCGGGTATTAAGACATTTAGCAGTATAATAAATGCAAGTGTGGGTCTTGATATGAAAAGTCAAAACACAACAAATGTAAATCAACTAAATGGCAGGTCTATCACAACTTGGCTATCAGAGCACGATACGAACACGGCGAAAGTGTCGGCGAGTGGAAGTATTGATACACATAGCGATGTGATTATAACAACAGCAGCAGATAATCAACTACTCATTTATAGCACTGGACAATGGAGAAACGTGGCATCACCCTTTCTTAGATTAGACGGCACAGCCAGTATGACGGGAGGGCTAAATATGGGAAACCAAAGCATAACAAATGTGAATCTTGTTGATGGTGTGGATGTTTCTGTCCTTGATAGTTCGGCGGTTAAAACCTCAGGAAACCAAACCATAGCAGGAATTAAGACATTTAGCAGTGCCCTTGAAATAACTGGAAATTCAACGAATGCAACAACAAAGGGGGTATTCGTGGTTTTTAGCTCCACAACTTCCACAGCCAATATAGGAACTATCGGATGCCTTGACATGGGCACGGGCGTAAATTATAACTTTGAAATAAATGTCAAAAAATAAGTTTTATTATTGACGGGGCAATCGTCTCGTGGATTAATTCTACGGGCTTAGATTGTAATAGCAGTCGTATTGTTAATCTAGGAGCACCACAAAATGCGAATGAAGCGGTAAATAGGCAATATCTGGATGACAATTGTGTGAAACTAACAACAGACCAAACCATAACAGGAAGTAAAACATTTAATGGGGCGAGCACTACGACAAAAATATCTAACTTTAACGAACAATGCCGATTTTAATAATCAAACTATCACTAATGGTGGAAATATTACATATAATGGGGCGAGGATATTAAACCAAAATGGAGGTGATATATTCTTTTCACAGACATCAGGAGATTATCAGTATTTCTTATTTACTCTAAATACTGCTACAAGCGGAACCGCAGACCAACGAGGTTATGTATTCACGAATGTAGCATTTGATGCAAAAGGAGCAGGTCTTTATATTTCAAAACTTTTGGATAATAAAAGTGCTTCGTCTGACATTGTCCGTTTTAACAATGCTGGCTATATGCGGTTTTATGGTGCTTTGGATATGAATTCAAACAACATAACAAGTGCTGGAACAATAACGGGAACATCAATCACTTCAACTGCGGGGATATCAACAAAAACCTTAACGGCAAGCGACAAAATAACAACATCACTAACATCAAATATAAGTAGGCCGATAATTATAGGAAACACATCAAAATCTGCGAATGGGGCGACAGGTGGTTTAGAATTATATGGGACGGCTTCAAATATCGGAGGAGCACACTTACAAGCAATAATAACGGCGGATGCTTATCCAACATTTCAATTATTAAACTGGGCACACGACAATATCAATTTATACTTTGATTGTTATTACAACGGGACGAGCATATTATCTTCTAACACTTCTTCAAATTTTCAAATAGCGAAATACTTAAACAAACTAAGTTTTAATTACAAAAACGGCGGAACACTCGGCCAAGCGATAACGATGACAGAGGCGATATCTATTGATACAGCAGGCTTATTAACAACAAAGGCGATTACAGCGAGTGGGGCGATAACGGCAAATGCGGGTATATCAACAACCTGTGTATTATCTTCATGAAGCTCTATCGGCCCTGTTAGAACTAATAATCAATATTAATAGTTACATGGGCCGGCCGTATAAGAGTAACGGTGTCGGTAGAGCGATTACTTATATCCGGCCAGTCATGTCGTTCTGCGTGCCTTCTGTTGGTTTGGCGCGTTATTAAAGCTTTGTTACTGCAGACGCGGTGAGTTGTGAGTTCCGGATCATTATATTAAGTAATACTGGTCAAACAGGTTATCGAGCCTTGTTGCGCGAACTCTGATACAGAGCTTTAATCACACACACACATTTTTGGTGAGCTGGCACCAGTTAGTCACGCAAAAGTGTACGTTGTCCGGACGTGCGGAAGGCAGTCAATCATCATAGCATAAGACGTGCTGTAGGCAGTCTTTGCAATCCCCACCTGTGGTCAGACTAGGTACGATAGGTACTAGGACTCCACATCCATATTTTCCCCTATCTACTCACCCTCACTCACCCCAGGTTAGTGACCTACTGATAGTCGAGCATTTCTCCTATCTTGCGCTCTTTGCATACTAGACCAACATGGCTAACCCCATGTTTGATCTAGCTAAGTTCAGAATGGAGCCTCCCAAACTCCACGATGACAAACCGGACTGGGATTTGTTCCTCTATACACTGCTTGCAGTAATTGGAGCAACCAATCCTATTGTCCTATCAGTCATCCCTGGATGTGAGGACCACCCATTCGTCAAAGCCCTGAAAGCTCCTAACGTTTTAGTTCCTCCTGACTCCCCCATTGAATCACCTCTACTTTCCCCAAAGGAAGAAGGGGACGACAATGAGCTCGAGGGAGCTAAGGAGGAAACACGAACGTCAGTGAAAGCTGAACCTAAACCAGACAAGTCGGATGATCCCGAGACCGTCATCATTCCTACCGAGCTGAAAAGCAAAGTACCAATAATGACACTCGGAAGTAAACCGACTGCCTTGTTTAGTTCTCAGCGAGCTGCTAGGCATTATAGAGCAGTTGACAAGCAAAATAGAGAGTCCCTCAAAAGAATCCTGTTTGCTTACCTTTTGCAGTCATGCGCTCATGACCGTAAGGTTATGGCTGTGATGCAACAGGGAGGAACGGATGGGGTAGCATGCTTCCTTGCTCTGCAAAAACATTACGGTGGGCTTGCATTAGTCAAGTTCCAAGAGGATCAGCAAACCATCTACCACTCTTACCCAAAGAAGGTGAAAGAGGTGAGCACATGGTTAGCAGGATACCTTAACATCGTTGAGAAACAAGAGAAACGAATGGGAGCTGCCATCCCAGTCCCTATGAAGGCAGGCATGATCATAAACAAACTCAAACATCTGCCTCCCTTTGCTCGCTATTATGAGAATGTATGGTTGTCTTTGTTGCCCCAACAAGGGCCAGGTTGGGATGATTTCTTGCAAGTACTGCAACAAATCGCCCAAGGGAGTGTGTCTGTGACCAAGTCACAGAAGCTGTATGGGACTGGCAGTTCACGTGCTGATCCCATCACAGTTAACCTCATTGGGGCAGGAGACAGGCAAGCAAAGTATGACAAGGTTAGACATTAGGGAAGTAGACGGACCAATGCTTAACCTACATGCTCAGCCCATGAGCCCCAACACCTGCCACATAGCCAGTTCCAAGCATTGCCAATGCGAGGCCATTGCCGAGAGTACTGGAAAGCGGTGTGAATGGAAACTTTCCGCTGCACGGCGGGGGGATGGGGAAGGGGTTAAGCTGCCACCCGGTTGGGCCAAGGGTTTGACTTTTGTGCTAGACACATGACGCAAGAAAACAGTAGGGCAACTATTTTGGAAGTGTATAGGAGCAAATTAAGGTCGGGTTTCCTACCACCCACTAATTCGTTCTTACTCTCCCCTAATGAATCAATTATGCCTGACTGTTGATTGGGTCAAACCACCCACAGAACAGAAAGTTGCAAGGTCCACTCCATCCCTAACAGCATCTACCACTACCAAGCCTGCTTCCTCCTCTTCTTCCTCGTCATCAGCCACTCACCCCCCCCCCCCCCCACTTTGTCTGCAACGTCGGCTTCATCGTCGTCTGTTACAGACTTAGCAAGAAGGATGACGGTTGAGGAAGAGGAAGAATGGAAGGACTTACCTTGGAATTGGGAAGACACGGGTAGGGTAAGGGTGGTGACAAGTGACGATCAGATACCGCAGGTAAGTGAGATCAAGCGATTTGTAAAAGCCCTCGCAAAAGGGGCTGAGGGGTTACAAGTCCGAGAGCCACTTATCACCAAAGCAGATGGGGAGGTCGACGAACTCTACTGTGACCTCTTCACTGCTTTGGAGGATTGCATCATTACGTATGCCATTAAGCATAAAACCAATTTGCTCGAGGTATTGTGGCTTCATTCCCGTTCATCTCTGAATGGATGAAGAACATGCCTAACCTTGCTGATAACAAAGCCACAACCGACTCAAGCATACCTGGTTTGTCTCAAGCGTCCTCATCATCACACATCTCGTCACAACCACCACATGCACAGCCTCTATCATCTGAAAAAGAAATATCTGATTGTGTTGTCATGATGATGGAGAATGAAGAGGGGAAGTCAGAGGAGACCAGTCCTTCTGATATGATGTGGGTAGATGACAGTGGTGCGAGTGAATCACAATCTTCTCATAAACAATCCTTTGTCCGGATGAAGCTGGATCCTCAGAAGTTTAGGATAGCAAAGGGAAGCATCCGAACAGAGTATAAAGGTAAGGTAGAGATGAGGATGTCTGGTTCACATGGGCAAGAGATTTGTGTGTCACTCGCATACCGCGTACAACCCACATCTGAGGTACGGGCTGGTTGCTACCTCTGCGTGGGTTAAGAAAGGACTAGCTGTTGTGATCAGAACAATCAGTTTGTTGTCCTAAGAGAGCCTATCCCTATCGTTGAGGAACAGATCGTTGTGCGGGGGAGGTCATTACCTAACAACCTATCTGTATTTGACCCCCCCCCCCCCCCCCGGCATGACCCCGCTCAATCCTAACGAATGGTATGACCCTGTCCCGTTGGAAAGGCAGAACGTGAAGGTCGAGGATGATACCTCATCATCCTCTACCATCACATTCTGACTTCCCTCTACTCTCCCTTCTCAGAAGACATCCCTACCTATATATATTGATGTGTATTGTGGCGAATCACCAAGTGTATGTGGTTGGAGATGTGACGAAGAAAATGAGAAGGGAGAAAGTAGGGGACAGAGGCTGTCATGTTGTAATGTTATGATCGATGGTGCATGTTGTGATGCTCGTCATGATTATGAACATGATGCCAAATGTGGAATGGAGAGAGCCCTCCACCCAGTTGTTCGACCCCACCATAAAGAGAGCATTCATGCCATAGTTTTTCATCGCATGTGTAAACATCGCGGTGTAAAAGCTATGAAAAGAATGGCTCACTATATGGGGGTTCAAATAGTGGGTGCAGGTTGGAGAGAACGTATCACGAAGTGTGAGTATTGCTTGCGCAATAAAATTAAGCGATCACCTCACTTCAGAAGCAACCACCATATCGTTGAACGCCACCCTGGGATTCACATCTCAATGGATACTCAGGGTTGGTGGAATACGATATTGTGGGACGGTAAAAAGTATAAATTTACCGTCAAAATGCCTTGCTTTTAATTTTGAAATAGACTATTATCTTCGCCATAAGAACGAGTTTTTCTCTTGCTTCCTTAAGGCTGTCGCCTTTTTCGAACGGCACACCAGAAGAAAGGTTAAACGCGTTACTTGTGACTAGGAATATGGTTTATACAGTGTTTTCAAGGAATGGTTAGATGAAACGCAAGTTATTCTCCTAGAGGCCCCAAAGACGGAGAAACAAGCCGTCGCTAAAGTTGAGAGATCGCACCAGACCAATAGAGGTCCGGCTAGAGCTCTCCTAAGTGATGCCGAGCTTGCTCCTTCCTTTTGGACAAATGGAGAAGAACGCGACATACATCAATAATCTCCTCTCCATTTCCCAAGGACCCTTCCGTGGTAAGTCTCCCTATGGGGTAATCCACAAAATTAAGCCTTATCTCCATCCTTTGCGACCTGTGGATTGTGCCGCAGTAATGAAGATCAAGGCACGTAGGGGAAAAGGGAAAAGGGGGAGGAAAGTGATGTTCTTGGCTATGAACGGAATACCGGGTATCATAGGGTCTACGACCCTGTAGATCGTACAATACACGGTAATGTACGGGATGTGGTGTTTGACGTATGGAGATTGGGAAAGAAAGAGGCAACCAAATCATTGGGGGAGACCCCAGGGGAGAAAGATAAGCTCTTCTCCGTAGGTTGGAGTGCCGAACCCAAACCCAATCCAGAATCAACCACCAACCCACACACATCCACCGAAACCACGGAACTTGGCCCCTCTCCAAAGAGTAATAATCTCATAGATGACCCCCCAGCACCAGGACTTGTTGCAGGGCGAGTAGTTCATGAGGTCATCACTACTGGTATACCTAATGTCACGAACGTCCCTCTCAATCTCCAGGTAAGTTACGAGTAGTTCCGATAGCGAGGACTCCGGTCCCGGCTATGAGAATTTACCAACCCTAGAACGCCCAAGCCCTAGGCCTAGGGCTAGTTCTGAACCGAGTAACCGCCGAAAAGATGGGGAGTCAACGCGTAAAGCAATAGGTAAGAGGGGGAGGAAGACCAAAGTCAGGGTAATATTAGCAGGGAAACAGGTCGGAGTTCCGGCACGGATGTGGGGGGAAGAATGGGCTAGACAAACCTACGGCGATCAGTGGGAAACTGCTGAACGTAAAGGGGTCACGCTCCAACCTTCCGCCCCGATCGTACGGAAATCTAAACGTTTCCCCGCACATGATGTTGCTTTTGATGATGGAGTAACGGATAAGATGTGGGACAAGGAGATCATCAAAATGCCTATGCCGAACACATGGCTGCTGTTCCACATGCATTGCCCACATCTGCTGCTTCACCTGCCGCTGCTCCACATGCATTGCCCACATCTGCTGCTTCACCTGCCTCAATCATATCTGCACCGGCGATTGACTCGAATATCACCTCTGAATTCGAGTTCGCCGAGAGAGAGAGGGATAGAATAGAGTCCGAAAAGAGCAAACATGGTACAAACTGGCGCTCTCATGAGCAAGCGTCCATCTCCCTTGAAAACATAATTCCAGGGGGAGGTAAGACGAGGAGAGGGCACATATCCATTTGCGCGCGCGAGGATAGGATAGACTATTGCTTAGTTAGCGAACAGATACCTCAGTTTCCCGTTATTCAGAAGCCTAAAGATCGAAGACAGGCACGGGAAACTGAAGTACGTCAGCAGGAAAAGTTTAAGGCCTTCGAGTGGAGAGAAGAAAGTGAGGCGAAAAGATCTAGGTCCCCCATTATTCCCCTGAAGTGGATAGACTCAATCAAGCAGCAGGGAACCCGTGAAGAGTTCCATAAAGCAAAGGTTACCCTACGGGGCGACCTACTTAGGGCGGGTTTACAGTTTGATCCCAAAAAGACATACTCACCGACCGCACATCACCGCACTATTTTGCTTATTATTGCGTATGCTGCTTGTTTTGGGATTGATCTGTGGCTTGTTGATTTCACCACTGCCTACCTCCATGCTCACCTGCCTTATGATATCTATGTTAAGCCCCCCCCCCCCCCCTGGGTTTGAGAAGCCTGGTTTCGTGGTTGCACATAACCCACCCCCCCCCCCCCCTGGGTTTGAGAAGCCTGGTTTCGTGGTTGCTTTATGTGCATCCGGAATCGGGCAGACTTTGGTACGACGTGATGTTGCATGAGTTAGTTGTGCGTCAGAAATTCACCCCCCTTCTGGACAAAGCTTCCTTTGTGAAGCTCAGGGTTCAACCTAAAGACACCCAATTGCTATCTTTTCATGTCGACGATGGGATTCATGCGGCGGACGAGGCCGCACATGAAGCCCTCGTAGCCAGTTTCAGCAAGCACGGGTTCCGTTGTAAGAACTTGGGAAAGGCTACAGAATTCAAGAACATCCAAATAGTACAGACCGATAGAGGGATTTTGCTCCATCAGAGGAAATATGAGCTCTTGATCCTGAACGAACTGGGTTATTTGGAGGAAACCCCGGCTAAGACCCCCTTCACTTCGGAATCGCCGGCACCCCTCAAGAAGGGGCATAGGTTGTTGAATTACGATATCTGATTCAGGTGTCTAGTTGGGATGCTTACCTTCTTAGCAGTGCACACACGCCCCTTGTTGATATATACTTTGAGCATAGCAGCCAAGCACCAGATCCCTAACCCCCAGATATCCTATGCGTTTTGCATCGCATGTTTCAATGGATAATAACTCCACGGGCTTTGTTCTTTCGTAGAGGGGACAAGTAGCTTTTGGAGTTGATCTCTGGGTTATTTGAGGTGCCTAAGGTGCCGAAGTCGTGGAAGACCACTAGGAAGCCATCAGCAGCCGCTAGCGCTTTAAATGTGAACCTCATTCAGTCCGATAAGGTACCCCAGGGGGAGGAACACCTCTCGCTCAGCTCGGTAGCGTTTGATGAGTTTAGTGTGCCCGTGATCACCAACATCGAAAAGATGATAACAGGAAAACCTTTAATCGGGTTTGCTGACTCAGACTTTGCGGGGGATAGACTATCCCGTAAGCGGTCGGGGTTTACCTTTTTCTTCAATGGTGCCCCCGTAGCTTGGTTCTCCAAGTTACAGCCGGTGATAGCTCAGTCTACTCTTGAAGCAGAGTTCGTTTCAGCTAATGAAGCGGTGAAGGAGCTTTTAGCCATCAGGCAGACTTTGAGGGATATGGGTATTGCCCTCAATGAGCCTACCACCCTATACGAGGACAACGAAGGAGCTATGTTGTTGGCAGAACGGGGGCTCGGGGAATCATGCACTAAATACATTGACGTCCTTATCATTTCCTTGCGAAACTCGTAAAAGACCGGGTAGTTAATTTTTAGTTCGCGTATCGTCCGAGGATAATGTCGCGGACATTTTCACCAAGATTAATTTCGCGCATGATAAGTTTAATCATTTAGCGGATAAAGTCTCGGTAAGGCTGGACGAACTCAGTTTAAAAAGGTTGGGTTTTGATTTCTCGCAACTTGCCAAATGATCAGGGAATTTACTTATATATTCGTATTTTATGGGCAACATTAATCGTATATCCGTATAGATGTAATTTCTCGCACATATTATTTACAGAGACAGATGTTATAGGTACACGCTAGGGAGGCCAACCGCTCAAGCCTCCCTCCGAGGTTCCCCCCACCTGCCATGAACGCTGCTAATTTCACGGATCCGGAGGTTGATCGCGCTCGGACTCTTGCGAGGATCCCAGAGTGTGATCGCGCTCTTGCTCGGGCCCGTGAGGTTGATCGCGCTCGGACTCTTGCGCGGATCCCAGTGTGTGATCGTGCTATTGCTTGGGCCCGCGTGCCCACAATCTCTTTATGTATACATATAAGTCATACTTATGAACATAATTGGTCCAGTACTATTAATATTATATTACATATAATATATTATAAGAGACCAAGTTGGAGGCCAGGGTGGTGTGATGGGCGATTCATCACCTCTCGAAGGTTGACAGGCTTGGAATCCACCCCCTGTGCTGTACCAGACCGGTCGATATATAATTTGTCACTTTTGATACCCCTTACGGGAAGCGCTTGCAAATTTTATTTTCTTATATGTGACTATGCTCATATATGCATAATTATATAGTAAATAGACAAATGCTTATATCTTTATTATATGAATTTATTTATGTATCTACTTGTAGTATATCAATAACTTCATATCATATTTATATAACATGTGTCATCATTACATACTACCTTACTCGATAGTTATTATATGAGAGGTTAGTTGGGGATAGGACAATTATCTTCTTCTCGTCAGAGAGGCACCTCTATACCGTGGGTCCGTTGCCCTACGTATAATCTACTTGATATATGCTTGCTACGGGTGGAGGGGTAGCCACATCTAACAATACTTCTCGGAGAGAGTGAGGGTAAGTGTTCATAGTATGTTTTGAGTTTGTGTTTTCTAAGTTTCACAAAATAGTAATAGAGGTTAGGACCTGCAGTAACTTTTACTAATTTACTTTGCCCCAGGGGGAGTGTTAGAACTAATAATCAATATTAATAGTTACATGGGCCGGCCGTATTAACGGTGTCAGTAGAGCAATTATTTATATCCGGCCAGTCATGTCGTTCTGCGCGCCTCTGTTGGTTTGGCGCGTTATTAAAGCTTTGTTACTGCAGACGCGGTGAGTTGTGAGTTTCGGATCATTATATTAAGTTGTACTGGTCAAACAGGCCCTTTCTGTGCTATACCTAACTCTTCCGTGATGTGTCTGATAGATATTATTAGCCAATCCTTCCAGTATGCACTCTGCTGCTTGCAGCAGCGTGAGAATTTTTCTGCTTCTTCATCAGTTCGGGTAGATGAAGAGCAAATCTCTGAAACTCCTGCGTCCAGCAGCAGTTCTGGCGGCGCTGTTGCGGGGTCGACTGCAAGTGTCTCACCTACTTCACGTAGCGTGATGCCAGAACAGCCACAGCAGCAGCAGGATCAGCAACCGCAGGATCAGCAACAGCAGCAGCAGCAGCAGTTACCTGCAGCCTCAGCAACTCTTGCTCAGCAAAGCGATCAAGCTCAAGCGGCCAAAGGTAGCTGAATGATTTCTTTTCGCAAGTCTCACCGTCACATTTTGGGCCAGGCACAGGAGTTAGGAAAAAGAAAGCCCAACTTTCCATGGACAAATTTATGATCCCAGATGCTAGTTCTGCCGATATGTCTTATGCCGCTCTGAGAAACGGCAAGTTGAGGTCTGCTCCCTCTTCTCCGCAGAGATCTGCAGATTCTCCCGCAGGACCTCTCCCATCTTCATCTAACCTCAGCCAGGAAACCGATTACTTGTTGGATGATGCCAAAAACAATAAGTAGTATTGGATTGTCTATATTAATAATTTTGGACAGTCTTGCCTTTTTCCTGTGATAAGGCTGCGAGTAATTTACTACATGGTAGGTCTCTGTTTTAATTAAAGTTATTTTGTTATTTAAAGAAAAATGCTAGTTTCTTCATTGTTCGTTGTTCATGTTGAGAGTTCAGCCGGGTTAGATTTGAATCACCCTTGTATTTACTTGAGGTAAGTTATCAGGAGTAGGGTCTACTCCGATATTTTTTTGTGAAGGCATGCTTGCATCGGAAGTTGCTGCCATTAATAATCATAGCTTTTTGCTTGCTGTTCTTGTACATTTCTTTATCATATTACTAGCGACATTCAAGAGGGGAAAAATTTTTTTTTTTTTGATTTTGGTTGGAATTTTAATTTTGGTTGGAATTTTAATTTTGGTTGGAAATTTAAAATTTTCATATTAACTGCTATATTCGTCCGCAAAATATCGTAAACTTTCGCGAAATGTTACAGTTAAATTGTAAAATTTGAATTTTTGTCAGAAAAATGAAAAACTGACACAAAAATGAAAATCTGACACAAAAACTAAAAACTATATTTTTTTTCCTCTTGAATGTCGCTAGTAATAACTATCATAAGATATTTCTTACCCACGTTTCAGTGTGTGTATTATTTATCAAGTCAAATCATATATATACTGATATATATCAGGACTTTGAATCGTTTTCGTGACGTTACCAGAATGATCAAAACTAAGCAAAAAAGACTTGTTAAATCTGTTTGGAACAACGTCAGAAAATTCAGTCGCAGGTCCTCGGTGTTGCAACATGCCTTGACTCAATAAAACCAAAACTGGCAAAAACTTACAAAACTTATTAATAAAATCTTTGAGATGATGGCTGAAATAAACCGATTGCTGTCACTGCCGCCTGAATGTAAAATAAAACTGATTGTTTTTATTTGCGAACAAATCATTTAGGAATGAGGTCCAAGAACTGTAGCCCAAGCGTTCAAAGTGAAAATTGAGGCCAAACAATGATTGATATCCTGCAAGAAGACAAGAACTTAAGTGATGGAAAGACAACAAAGGCATCCAGAGCTCTTTCTGGTTGGAGAAATGCTGCGATTGATTATCAAGTAACTGAAATGATTCATTAAGACCTAAAGCGGTAAGTAGAAGATTGCGTACAAGGCAGCTTGGCTGCATTGAACAGAAAAAACTAAATTGCATGTTCGCTTGGACACAACTTGATGAAACCGGACCCTGATCATCCACAGAGGTTGAAAGGTCGGAGGTCGGAGTAGAGTCTACTCCGACTTTTTTTTTCTGTTGCACTATACACCTGTATGCACTGTCAGGCTCCAAATGCAGACAAATAGACACTTCTTGTAAGTATGGTATTGTGATGGTACTGGATGATTCATCAAGTCTCTGTTTTTCTCTTCTGATTGAATATTTATGTATTGATAACATATTGAAGTCTTGCACAGTCCCATGTTTATGAGTTAATTATTTATGACCTAACAATGTTGTGTATATATTTATCATCCGGTGCTTATCATTTTAATATCAAAACACTCTCTGGAGGTTGCCACCCCCCTCCCCCCCCCCCCCCCCCCCCCCCCCCCTAAAAAAAGCAATTCCAATTCATGAAATAATTATTCCAACCGCTTATGTATGTATGTATTTGTGTATGAATGTATGTAAGAGTGCATGTATGCATGCATGTATGTAAGTATGTATGAATGTATGCATGCATGCATGTATGTAAAAATGTATGAATGTGTGTGTATGAATGTATGTATGCATGTATGCATGTATGTATGTAAAAATGAGAAATTGAGACAGTAAAAAAATGGATAAAGAAGCAAATTATAAAAAACAAAAACATGCAGTCACTGAAACATGAAGAAAGTAATTAAATAAGTAATAAAGTAAAACATAAAGCCAAATTCTGTAAACATGTATATATGTAAGCGGAAAGCTAAATCGAGATGTATATATATGAGTATGTATATATGCATATGTATACAGGTATGTATATCTATGTACATATAAGTCAAGATGTATGTGTTTTTGTATATATGTGTACATGTATATATATGTAAATAAGTGGAGAGCAAAGTGGAGATGTTCGTAGAAGAATTATGCGTGCAAATGCTTATTAGTGTGTGTGTGTATGTATGTATGTATGTATGTATGTATGTAAGTGAGTAAGTGAGTAAATGAGTAAGTGAGTAAGTGCGTAATTATGTACGTATGTACGTATGTACGTATGTAAGTATATCAGTTGTGTTATGTTATCTTATGTTATGTTATTTTATGTTATTTTATGTTATCCTTTCTTATGTTATCGTATGTTATGTTATTTTATGTTATGTTACGTTATGTATGCTATGTTACGTTATTATGTTATGTTATGTTATGTTATGTTATGTTATATTATGTTATATTATGTTATATTATGTTATATTATGTTATATTATGTATGTTATGTTATGTTATGTATGCGTGTATGTATGTACGCATGTAAGTAAGTCAGTAAGTAAGTAAGTCAGTAAGTCAGTAAGTAAGTAAGTAAGTATGTATGTATGTATGTATGTATGTATGTATGTATATAAGTGAGTAATTCTGCCAAAGGTCTGCCATTTATGTATGTGTGTATGTGTGTATGTGTGTATGTATGTATGTATGAAAATAAGAAATTATAAGAAAGTAAGCAAGTAAATGAGTAGTAAGTAAGTAAAGAAGTAGGTAAGTGAGTATATATATGTAAATAAGTGGAGAGCTAAGTCGAGATGTATAAATGTATATGTATATACGTATATAAACACACACACACACACACATATATACATATATATATATATATATATATGCATGTATGTATGTATGCATGTATGTATGTATGTATGTATGTATATGTAAAGAAGTGAATAGCAAAGTCGAAATGTTAGTAGAAATCATGCGTACAAATATTTTTTGTATGTATGTATGTATGTACATATATGTATGTATGTATGTATGTATGTTTACGTATGTTTGCGTATGTATGTATGTTTATGTATGTATGTATGTATGTATGTATGTACGTACGTACGGTACAAGTACGTATGTACGTATGTATGTATGTATGTATGTACGTATGTATGTATGTATGTATGTATGCATATATGTATGAATGAACGTTATAACTATGAGTGTATGTATATATACGTGAAATGTATATATGAATGTATGTATGCATGTATGTATGAATGTAACTAAGTGAGTAAGTAAGTAAGTAAGAAGAAAGTAAGAAAAATAGTAAGTAAGTAAGTAAGTTAAGTAAGTGTGAATGCTGCAAAAAAGGTAGCGATAAATGTATGTATGTATGTATGTATGTATGCATGTATGTATGCATGTGTGTGTATGTGTGTATGTATGTATGTATATAATGTATGTATGGAATGTATGTATATAATATTGTATGTGAATAAGTGAGTAAGTAAGCAAGAAAGTAAGACTCATAAAGTAAGTAAGTAAGTATGTATGTATGTATGTATGAATGTATGTATGAATGTATGTATGAATGTATGTATGAATGTATGTATGAATGTATGTATGAATGTATGTATGTATGTCAGCAAGAAGTTGGTAACCAAGTAAGTAAGTAAGTAAGTAAACAAGTATGTATGTATGAACGCATAAAAGTATGCATGCATGTATGTATTTATGTATGATGTATGTATGTAATGTATGTATGTATGTATGTATGTATGTATGTATGTAAGCAAGAAAGTGAGTAAGTAAGTAAGTAAGTAAGTAAGTAAGTACGTACGTACGTACGTTTGTATGTATGTATGTATGTATGTAAGCAAGAAAGTGTGTAACCAAGTAAGTAAGTAAGTAAGTAAGTAAGTAAGTAAGTACGTACGTACGTACGTACGTACGTACGTATGTATGTATGTATGTATGTATGTATGTATGTATGTATGTATGTATGTATGTATGTATGTATGTATGTATGTATGTATGTATGCATGTATGTATGTATGTATGTATGAATGAATGAATGTAAGCAGGAAAGTGGGTAACCAATCAAGCAAGTAAGTAAGTAAGTAAGTAAGTAAGTAAGTAAGTAAGTAAGTATGTATGTATGTATGTATGTATGTATGTATTTATGTATGTATGCATGCATGCATGTATTTATGTATGTATGTAAGCAAGAAAGTGGGTAACCAAGTAAGTAAGTAAATAAGTACGTACGTACGTACGTATGTATGTATGTATGTATGCATGCATGCATGTATGCATGCACGTATTTGTGAATGTAAGAAAAAAGGGTAACCGAGTAAGTAAGTAAGTAATTAAGTAAATAAGTAAGTAAGTAAGTAAGTATGTATGTATGTGTGAATGTATATGTATGTATGTATGTATGTATCAATAAATAATGAATGAATGAATGTATGTAAGCAAGAAAAAGGGTAACCAAGTAAGTAAGTAAGTACGTATGTACGCATGTACGTATGTATGTATGTATGTATGTATGTATGTATGTATGTATATAAGCAAGAAAGTGTGTAACCAAAAAAGTAAGTAAGTAAGTAAATAAGTACGTACGTATGTATGTATGTATGTATGAATGCAAGCAAAAAAAGTGGGCAGCCAAGTAAGTAAGTATGTATGTATGTATGTATGTAAGCAAGCAAGAAAGTGGGTAGCCAAGTAAGTAAATAAGTAAGTAAGTAAGTAAGTAAGTAAGTAAGTAAGTAAGTAAGTAGTACGTACGTACGTACGTGCGTACGTACGTATGCATGTATGTATGTATGTATGTATGTATGTATGTATATATGAATGAATGAATGAATGAATGAATGTAAGCAAGAAAGTCGGTGACCCAGTAAGTAAGTAAGTAAGTAAGTAAGTAAGTAAGTGAGTGAGTAAGTAAGTAAGTAAGTACGTACGTACGTACGTACGTAGGTACGTAATGTATGTATGTATGTATGTATGTATGTATGTATGTATGTATGTATGTATGTATGTAAGCAAGAAAGTGGGTAACCCAGTAAGTAAGTACGTACGTACGTAAGTAAGCAAGCAAGTAAGTAAGTAAGTAAGTAAGTAAGTATGTATGTATGTATGTATGTATGAATGTATGCATGTATGTATGTATTTATGTATGTATTTATGTATGTATGTATGTATGTATGTATGAATGAATGAATGAATGAATAAATGTAAGCAAGAAAGTGGGTAACCAAGTAAGTAAGTACGTAAGTAAGTAAGTACGTAAGTACGTAAGTACGTACGTACGTATGTATGTATGTATGTATGTATGTATGTATGTATGTATGTATGTATGAATGTAAGCAAGAAAGTCGGTAACCCAGTAAGTAAGTAAGTAAGTAAGTAAGTAAGTGCCAATCCTGCAAAAAGTTAGTCATGTATGTAAATAAATAAATATGTATGTATGTATGTATGTATGTATGTATGTACGATTACGTTACGTTACGTTATGTTATGTTATGTTACGTTATGTTACGTTATGTTACGTTATGTTACGTTATGTTATGCTGCGTATGTATGTATGTTATGTTATGCTATGCTATGCTATGCTATGTATGTATGTATGTATGTATGTATAAATGAATGTTATGTGAGGATAGAAGGGTAGTTGTGGTTGGTTTGACCTGTGGCTTGTTGTATGTATGTATGTATGTATGTATGTAATATGAGAATAGAAGGATAGTTATTTTTCTTTTGGACCTGTGGCTTGTTTGTATGTATGTATGTATGTATGTATGTGTGTTAGGTTGCCGCTAGAGGGTAGTTGCCCTGTA
>WBZZ01001884.1:0-5000 GCA_019918135.1 Paulinella micropora
CCCCAAGGTGGATAGATAAATAGATAGATAGATAAATATATAGATGGATAGATGGATAAATATATAGATAGATAGATAGATAGATAGATAGATAGATAGATAGATAGATATAGATAGATAGATAGATAGATGAAATATCGACTAATGTCAGAAAAAAGGAGCTTCTGATTTCGTCAACCAGGAAGTCTGTGGGTAAAGTATTAACCCGATGCCCAGCTAAGCCGTGATGTTTGCACGGAAGGGACTGATACAGGCAATACCAAAGCTCCCTAGTACCAGGCGGGGCCAGGGCTCGTTCCATAAGCGCCCCTTGCAGAACGAGCTCCCACCTCCATTACAGAGGGCCCAGTAAGCAGATGGAGTTTCGAGACTGTTCGACAGTCTAGTATAAACAGACAGAGCACTGTGGGTTTTATTCCGGGCTCAACAAGCGAGAAGGACACCCTGAGGGAACAGGATTGTGCTTCCCGTCGCTATTTCGGCATGTGACTTATAGGCGTATGGCTAGGCACACATAAGGCACCCCACCACGGGCCCAGCACACTCACACCATCCCCTAATTCTCTGTCTGTCGACAGATGGCACCCATTTCAAAAAATCAAGCCCAAGAGAGGGTCAGTGACACCTCAAGTGGCCTTGGTTCATTCCGTAGAGTAAGTGATAAGATCAACTGATGAAATATCGACTAATGTCAGAAAAAAGGAGCTTCTGATTTCGTCAACCAGGAAGTCTGTGGGTAAAGTATTAACCCGATGCCCAGCTAAGCCGTGATGTTTGCACGGAAGGGACTGATACAGGCAATACCAAAGCTCCCTAGTACCAGGCGGGGCCAGGGCTCGTTCCATAAAGCGCCCCTTGCAGAACGAGCTCCCACCTCCATTACAGAGGGCCCAGTAAGCAGATGGAGTTTCGAGACTGTTCGACAGTCTAGTATAAACCGACAGAGCACTGTGGGTTTTATTCCGGGCTCAACAAGCGAGAAAGGGCACCCTGAGGGAACAGGATTGTGCTTCCCGTCGCAGATAGATAAATAGATAGATAGGTAGATAGGTAGATAGGTAGGTAGATAGGTAGGCAGATAGATAGATAGATAGATAGATAGATAGATAGATAGATAGATAGATAGATAGATAGATAGATAGATAGATAGATAGAGGAAAAGAAACTATAGGGGAAAACGAGTAATGTTGCTTGGATACGATGTGTTTAAGGAACTATACAGAGTTTGGGATGGTCGTAAGATAATTGCTAACGTGCGTAATGTACATTTTGACCCCAACGTAGTTGGTAAGGAGGCTCACCCACCCAGAGAAGTCAGATGGGACGACGAGAAATCTGAGGGGGAGAGTAGTGACACCGGACAGCTAGAACAGCCACCAGACGAACCCGAACTCAAAGTTGAGGGGGAGTTAGACAAACATGAGGAGTTACAGGAAGATAAGGGCACTTTTGGTCCAGATTCCGGTCTCCCATCCGAGTCGAAGGTAGAGCTAGCTGACAACAAGGATGATGCTAACACCCGTCACATCGTTAGAGGCGCAAAACCCCGAAGCAGACCACCCCAGCAGGAAATACATAGAGGGAGACGCGCCCAATAAGGGCCTCACTTGGGAGCGAAGTGACAAAATCACACCAGCTAACATAGCGAGAGGGAAACGAGAAGCTAAGGTTAGGACACCAGTCACACAACCACCTCCAGAAAAGAAGGCAGCCGTTAAAGCAGCTAGATTGATAGGAGAGAGAGTTAGTGCGCCGCGAGTAGCTTTCGCAGAAGAATAGGCCAAGGAAGAATATGGAGACAATGGCAGTCAGTAAAACGAGAAGGAAAGTCTTAGAACCATGCGAGAAAGGACATAGACTTAAAGTCCGACGTACTAAACTGCCTAAGCCCAGTCACTTCGTAGTCTTTGACGACTGTCAAGTAGAAAAGATGTTAGACAGCGAGATTAGAAAGTATCGGATAGATAGGATCAGACCCGTCGGAGAACTAGAGCACCCCGATATGTCCGCAGAAAGTATCGTAGAGGATCACACCACTGCGCTACTGTACCTGATATTTGTATGGCGCAAGCTGGTAGGAGATGGTATGAGATATTAGCCCCTAAGTTAGAGGAATTAGGATTCAGGTTACTAGACTCAGATTTATGTATGTTCGTAGAAAAGGATAAGCCGATAAGAGATGCTATCATAGGTATTTTCCGTGTAGACGATTAAAAAATTTATTTTCTCAGCTCCTAACAAACAAACGTACGACCGTTTCGCTAGTAAACTAGAAAAGCTTTATCCTTTCAAACGATTGGGAGTGGCTAAGGGGTTCAAAGGGATAGAAAGAGTTCAGGAAGGTCCCAGGAGGACGCATCTTATTGCACCAGAAGAAGTATCAGGAACAGATTTTAAAGGATATAGGATATGCCGATGTCCGACCAGTCAGTACTCCTAGTGCTGAGCACGAGCCCGAACCAATGGGAGAAACAAGCGCACTTAGGAAACATTCGATACCTAGTTTGGGTAGGGAAGCTTTTGTTTCTAGCTAAGATGACACGCCCAGATGCAGATCAAGCACTCAATGCAGCTAGTGTTATGCAAACTGTAGACCCAGGACTTGCTTATGCTTTATTAGGTAGAATCTTCAGGTATTTGAAAAGTTCGTATCGCGGTATCGCATTTCACGGGCCTAGATCATCTCAAGAAGGAAGGACATACCCGCGGATTACTCTGTGGCCCGATGCAACATAAGGTCTGTAAGAAAACCGGAAAGTCACGCACATGTCATGTAGTGCTTTGGGGAGGCGACCCTGTAGCTTGGTTGTCAAAGCGACAAACAGGAATCGCACTCAGCTCTAATGACGCTGAAATTTTCGCGGCAGCAGAGTGCATACGAGAAGGATTGGCAATCCGACATGTAACGGAAGAGTTAGAAATAGCACAGAAGGGACCAATAGAGCTTTATGAGGATAACGCTCAGACTATCTTAGCAGCAGAAAGGGGAATGTCAGGACCACACACAAAACATTTACCCCTAGAACTTCATTTCATACACCACGCACAGAGAGACAATGAGATTAAATTTGTGAAAGTAGCCACTAAGAAACAGATTGCAGACGTAATGACCAAACATGTTCCAAAAGATCAGTTTGAATATCTCGTTAGCAAGTTCGTGGTAAAACTTGACTCATAAGTTTATTTCTCAATTTTGTCAACTCACGTAAAATACGCAAATTTCCTCAGTCCTCAGTATCAACTTATGCTGCTCTGTTGTAAGTTTTCTTTCGTTGGAGTGTGCAGGAAGTGTCTTGCGCTGGAAGTTGAGCGGCACATTGAGGCGATGTTACCGTCGAAGTGAATGTCGAGCACTAACGCGAAGCGTGTGGAGATCCCACCATCGTGTGAAGTGGCGAGAGCGGAACCAGAACACCAGTCGTCAAAAAGGACGTCACATCGTGTAGTTATTAATTATCTGCAGAATTCAAGCAGCGATTTAATTAATTATATTTGACTCATTGAAATTCGGGAATGTAATTCAGTAACGCCGCTACTAATTTGGTCAACTTGGAGGCTATGCTGAAGTTTCAATCGACGAAGTCGAGATGCCCATTTGGCAAAGATGCGGAGGCGTTGGACTGTACAGTGACAATTTGTCAGTTTTGTGATTTAACAATCATTTCAACTTGTCAACTTGAAATGATGGCAATTTATCAGGCAATTCAATGACTGAGATATTATTAATAATTATAGAGGGCGGTATTAATCATTTGCCGCGATGACATCGACATAGAACTAAGGGGGAGCCTTGGTAGGATAACTACGTCACAAGTTTACTATTATACTCAAGTTGTGAGTGGGAACTTAGGATAATTTATTTGTATAGTCGAATGAAGGTGTAGTTCTAGTCAATAAGAGTAACGGACGTAACGGTCTATATTGGTATTCAGGATTGGACAACCTAGTAACAATTATGCCACGGTAATAATTGCAGTCGTGCGGACTTTAGATAATAATGTTTCAGTGAGTTTCGTTATTACCTTTGAGTTTGTCAGTTCTGCTATCTACTTGCGGATTAAAAGTGTCGATCAGTGGCATCCGAGTCGCCGCAGTGGCCGGCTCAGTTCTAACGGAGTCTCTCAGCAAACCGGAGTGTAAAGGTATTAGGTCAGTCGGCACTGAGTGAACGCCTGATTATTATCTTAAATACTGCCGGGTACATTCAACTCACAGCCTCAGTGCCACGGTCCGAAACTCGATTATCATACTGTAGAATAATATTACATTAAGACTCCGAGGCTCAGCTAGATTTCAGATCATATTAATACTACCGGGCCGGTAGCATCTGGTCATTTTTTAGATTAGTGACCGGGCCAGAAATCAAATTATCTACTTCAATTTACCGGTACTATTAATAGTAACAGTTATGTCTGTCCGCAAAATCCACATGATTTTTGCGAAATGTTACAGTTTAATTGAACTACTAATATGATTTCAATTCAAGTCTGGCCACTAATATGAACTTGAATCTGGCCACTACCAGTATTAATACTAGGTAATGATACCGTCGGCGGCGCGCGCGGCGGAGGCTGTCAGACACTGGTACGGTCCGTCGGACACCGTCACCGTCACGGTCACGGACACGCCTCAGTCATATGGCGCTACATCGTAAGTATGAAATTACAATACTGTACTAGATAACTTTACAATACTATTTCTGTAATATTATCAACTAAGCTTGCATAAATACTACCGTTATGTGACGAAATAGGTAGTTCCTTTCATTAATAACTTACCGGTATTTATAAAAATAAACCCATCAATCGATGGTATTACTGCTAACGATAACATTACTGTAAATGATTAAGCTTAGGATTGCTTGACAACATATTTTCCCTAACTTACTCAGCCTTTTCCACCTTCTGTTTCTTCTGTTTCTTAGACCCTTTCCCACTTTTGGTTGTGGGAGCCTTTCTCTTCTTGCCGGATGATGCACTACCTCCTCCCTTGCTGCGTGC
>WBZZ01001884.1:25000-30000 GCA_019918135.1 Paulinella micropora
CCGGGCCATCCACGAAGAGCGTTAGACGAGTAGCTAATAAGGACAGATACAGCTTACCAAGGCAACTAATAATCGAGATATCCCTCCAGTTGTCAGGATCCGTAGGATCCGGATCCCCACCCTTGGGGATATTGACGACGATTCCCTTGCCCCAAGCTTTTGGAGTCCTCTCGGCTTCTCGAATCCAGTTGAAGTACTGCGTTAAGTAGCCATTGATGTAGGCGCCGCCATACTTGAGCATCTCGTTCTTCACTTTGTCCTCGCCACAAGCTTTGTGGTTATTCAGGGCACGTTGCCTTGCAAGGACCTCCTCTTGCGTGAACGGCTTGTCCAGCTCTTCGCAAGTGTCTTCACCTACTTCGTGCTCCTTCATAGCCCGGGCCACCTCATTTCTGAAGCGATCGTTCCAGTGGAACTGCCGCTTAGCTTCGGCTTCCTCTCACTTCAGCGAGCCTGCTTCTGCACAGCACTCCACCACAACAGCCGCACTTGCCGGATTTTCCCGTGCCTTCACCGAATTTTTCCGAAATTCCTCCCACCGAGCGACCTTTTCCGGCAGCGTACACGCCAGTGAGCCATCCTCCCTTTGCACCGGCGCGGAGACCTTCGTTCTGCGTGCCCCGCCAAGCCGCTTCGCGAGTAGCCAAAAGCGCTTTGAGGATTGCTCGCGTTGACATTTGACCGCTTCTTCCTGCACTTGCTTGAAGGAGGCGGACTTCTTGGCCCGAGTTGCCTTCCGAATTGCTTGCGGAGCCGTAGCCAATTCAGACGGGCTTCCGCATTCGATTCATCCCTCCTGTATGCTGCGTAGGCCTCCCGGCGCTGCTGAATGAGCTCCTTCAGCTCCCCGTCGAACCAATTGTTGGTGAAACGGGGTCGTATACATCTGGAGCCAAGGACCCGGTGCGCCGCCATTCGGAAGGACTGCGCCACTCGCTCGGTGACGTCATCTACCACCCGTTGGCTGTCGGCACCACCCGATAGGTCAAGCTCAGGCAGCTGATGCACTCCAAGCTTCTGTAGGCAATGCTGGAATACGTCATCGAACTTGTCGCGTAGATAATCCAGCGCTTGCTTCGCAGCGTGATCATTACCCGAGACACCAGCACCAATAAGCTTATCAACACGAAAGGACCTGTAAGGTTTCGCAGCCCGCTATGGCCGGCGCTGGCCGCTCCACGTCAGTTCGGCCCATACTGCCTTGTGGTCCGTATCAAGATCATCTTCGCATACTCCGAACTTTGCTCCAGATGCCAAGCCAGGCGACGCGCAGATGTAATCGAGGAGGTGCTTGCCTGTGCCCATGCCGCGCTGCTCACGCCGGGACCACCAGTAGGACCCTTCCACTGGGCACGAGAAGCTGCTCAGATTTCGCAGGCCCGTAGCGACGAGGACAGCCGCGAGTCTCTTGCCGTTCTCCGAACGTACCGGTGCTCCCTTATCATCGACCTCCCCGTGCTGACCGACGATGCCCTCCTCTTTTCGGCTGCATGCCGGCCCGAGCTTCGCGTTGGCATCCGCCACCGTGACCACAAGACCTTTGGCTCCAAAAAAAGCTATAGCTGCCTGCCAGGCCGCATACGCCTCTGACGACTCTTCTTCCTGCGTTTCCTGGGGAAAGTAGCCGTTGCCCACATAGATATCCTGAGCGCCGGTAACACCCGAGGCGATACGCAGCCACACTTGCTGCCGGTGGTCGACGGGGGCTGACACCAGGTTGCAATACGGACCAAGGAAGTTAGCCACCGCGAATAGAACCCCACCCTTGCAGCGATTTTTCTCGCTGACCTCCGCAGGTTTTCCAAAAATCCGGAATCCATCCAGGCTGCATTTGGAAAGTTGCTTCTTGCCCATGCGGTGCTCCTGAGCCCCGATGACTAGCCAGCCCTCGTGCTTGTAGAATGATGCCCATTCCGCCGTGCCTACGTTGTCGTATCCCGTTTTACCCTGCCAGTTGTGACTCGCGACGAGTAGCTTGAAGCCGGTATCGAACTGCTTGGAGCGGTGCTTCTTGGCTCGTTTCCGGACCCGACGGCCGCGCTTGGCTTCCGCCCTCGTGCTGCCCCCCTCTGCAGGTGCTTGCGCAGGTTGGTCCCCCACTGCACTGGCCGCCGAATGCAGGGGCACCACATGCACATCAGCACACTCAGACACACACTTAGGTGCATCGGCAGCCAATTCCGAAGACACCACCTGCACATCATCGACACATTCTTCATGCAGAGGCAAGACGCGATATCCCGTCGCAGCTTCCTCCTTCCGGACCGCCGCTTCCCCACGCAGATGGATGCGAATAAGCCTTCGGACACGTTCCCTGTCCCTGAACCTGCGCCCAAGGGCCACATGGACCCCTCTGCCGAAGAATTTGAGATGTTTGAATTGCTGCAACGCCGTCTGCCTGCTGTCATCGTCCTCGTAGACCAGCTCCAGGTGACGAGACATTCGCTGGCCTTGCCACTCCATTACCGGGACCACCAGACCAAGACCGCTCATTTTGGAGGCGATCTCCTGTAGATTGGCGCGTTCTGAGAGCCCCCAGACAATCAGATTACGCCCGTCCTTGTCGTACCGATCTACCCGCCGGTACCGTCGAGGCGGCGGTGCCATCTGCCATATAGCGCCGCTCGCCTTATGTTGAAGCGCCGACCCGTGTGCCAGGTTTGGGGAGGAAGGATGAGGCGCAGCTAAGATAGCCTCTCCACGTGGTTCAGGAATTCCGTCATATACGCGAGCCCTCATCCTCCCATCCTGGGACATCGGGCCAGAGCCCGTCGAAGAGGCATTCCCACGGGGATTGTCCAGGTCTTCGGCGATTCTACCTTGTCCCATAAGGGCCACAGTGGTAGCTCCGTGCTTCGCGTATTTGTAATCCATTGAGAGTAGTAGACGGCCAATGTCGCTGGCCATCACCGCCGCGCCTCTTTACGCCGAGGAAAGCGCCCGTCCATGCAAATAGCATCGGCGGTATCTGCAACACACACTACACGCATTTCCGCCGGTGTCACTGGACGCTGCCGCGTCGCTTCGTGCCCTTCGGCGCCCGCCAGCACCCCCAGCGTCGCCAGAACCTGCCTCACGCACTACACACACTCTCCATCGCATCGCCAACGCCTCTACTCTCATGCCTTATGGACTTTCAGCTGCTCCTAACAATACACATCATGAGGTACGGGTGTCCCCGAGTGGAGCCAGATCGGACGGCGTGCCGCTGAAACTCCTTTCCCCACGTGGGTATAGAAGGCGCGAACCTAGCGGTACCTATAGGGTCTTACAGACAAGTATAGTAATCCCAGCCGAAGCTGCTCAGTTAGAAATGCAACGGTGGAGGGTGTGAATGCATGGGGCAAGGCACGGCAACGCAGCAAGCACTGGCAAGGCATTGGGACCGACTGAAGCCCCTCTCCAACGTGCGCTCATCATGTGTTCCAGTTAGGCAACCCCGAAGAAGCGAAGATAGGGAGGAGACAAAACCCAGATAGGATGAAGATAGGATTAACATGAAGCCGAAATGGAGCCGAGTTGGAACAGGTCAACTCAGCCCCATCTCGGCTCAATGTGAATCCTATCTTCAACCCATCTCGGTACTGTTTCCTCCGAATGCTCACCTCAACAAGATCACCAAACCGGAACTGGAAGCCCCCAGGCATTTACTCGGCAGGAAATTCGGCGAAAATGGGCAGGAAACCAGACCCAAACCAACAGCCAAGAAAAACGAGCCAACCAACAATCCAACAGACAACCCCACAACCTGCCTGGCCGAACCCCTACCGAGTAAGTGCCCAGTTGAGAGTTGCGCATATCCCGGTGACCGCCCTCCCCAAGCGGTCACCTTCGTGGGGAGAGGCCCAACCACCTCCTCTTCCCATGGAGTGCCATCTTGTGCACCCCTCCAGTAATAATAATAATAATAATAATAATAATAATAATAATAATAATAACAATAATAATAATAATAATAATAATAATAGTAATAGTAATAGTAATAGTAATAACAATTAATAATAATAGTGCTTCTCTGTCAATGGCTGATGCATTTCTGCACATGCGCCTCCATCGTCTCACCCGTGAGGGGAGTACGAAGAATTGACGATAAGCTCTAATGACACCCCCGCAAGGGCAGTTCCAACACTTCCAGACGGGCCGGTATGTTCAATGAAAATACTGGTCCAGAAATAGACCGGTTGTTCAATGAAAATACTGGTGGCACCGACGGGAATCGAACTGGCGACAGGGCCCAGATGGTAGAACTTGACCACTGGGCTATCACGGTGTCCAATATTAATAATAATAATAATAATAATAATAATAATAATAATAATAATAATAATAATAATAATAGTAATAGTAACAGTACTAACACCACAGATAACAACTCCAGCGCACCTTCCCACTCGTAGACGCTCTTTTGATCTCCCGAATCAGACAAAGAGAAGGTGGCGAGCGTCTGGTTTTGTTCTCTCACCAGTGACTCCGTCTTCACCTATGTACATTATGTCATATATGCAATATATGTAATGTATGTGCATACGTATGTATGTGTGTCTGGACAAAGAGAAGGTGGCGAGCGTCTGGTTTTGTTCCCTCACCAGTGACTCCGTCTTCACCTATGTACATTATGTCATATGTGCAATATATGTATAGTATGTGCATACGTATGTATGTGTGTCTGGACAAAGAGAAGGTGGCGAGCGTCTGGTTTTGTTCTCTCACCAGTGACTCCGTCTTCACCTATGTACATTATGTCATATATGCAATATATGTAATGTATGTACATACGTATGTATGTGTGTCTGGACAAAGAGAAGGTGGCTAGCGTCTGGTTTTGTTCTCTCACCAGTGACTCCGTCTTCACCTATGTACATTATGTCATATATGCAATATATGTAATGTATGTACATACGTATGTATGTGTGTCTGTCTGTCTGTCTGTCTGTCTGTATGTATGTATGTATGTATGTATGTATGTATGTGTCTGTGTATGTATGTATGTATGTATGCAC
>WBZZ01001884.1:42500-43787 GCA_019918135.1 Paulinella micropora
TACATTCATTCATACACACATACATACATACATACATACGAATATACATACATACATACATCATACATACATACATATGTACATACATACATACATACATACATACCAACTTACATACATACATACATATTTAAATATGTACGTACATCAATCTGTCTTATTTTACTGGTTGGCCTGAAAGAACAGGATGCCAATTTGCCCAGAGCGGGATAATCTATTGCCATTTTGTCCCTCGCGGACGTGCATTATTGGCATTAGTCACTCGGCCGGCCCAGTCTAGGAAAAGTGGCATTCGTGCCTGCATAAGTGGCAATGCTCACTCGGCCGGTCCGCACACACAATGGCGACACGTGTCCACCGCAACCAGTGTGTGGTTTTTTACCATAGATCAATTTTTCATAATTCGGTCCCTTGCACTCGAGGTATGTTCCTGTGGGTGGTCGTGTGTAGCATAGGTGTCTGAGGGGTGGGGGGTGTGTGGGTGTGGTGCTTCGGGGTGTAGAACGAGTGCACGAATCTGATAGTGAAGACAGAATGAGATTATCTCTAGGTTAGAAAAAGTTGTGAGGGTTGGTTGGTCTGGCCTGTGTACCCTTCCCTTCCCTGTGTACCCACGTCCCTTGTACCCATGCTCCTCTGTACCCGCCTCCCTTGTACTCGTGCTCCCTTGTACCCGCCTCCCTTGTACCCGTGCTTCCCTGTACCCACGTCCCTTGTACCCATGCTCCCTGTACCAGCCTCCCTTGTACCCATGCTCCCCTGTACCAGCCTCCCTTGTACCCTTGCTCCCCTGTACCTACCTCCCTTGTACCCGTTCTCCCCTGTACCTACGTCCCTTGTACCCATGCTCCCCTGTACCAGCCTCCCTTGTACCCTTGCTCCCCTGTACCTACCTCCCTTGTACCCATGCTCCCCTGTACCAGCCTCCCTTGTACCCTTGCTCCCCTGTACCTACCTCCCTTGTACCCGTTCTCCCCTGTACCTACGTCCCTTGTACCCATGCTCCCCTGTACCAGCCTCCCCCCCCCCCCCCCCCCCCCCCCCCCCCCCCTTGTACCCATGCTCCCCTGTACCAGCCTCCCTTGTACCCGTCCCCCCCTCGCCTACCCGCCCCCGTACCCCTCCCTTGTACCCTGCCCCCTGTACCTACGTTCCTTGTACCCATGCTCCCCTGTACCTACGTTCCTTGTACCCATGCTCCCCTGTACCAGCCTCCCTTGTACCCGTGCTCCCCTGTACCTACGTTCCTTGTACCCATGCTCCCCTGTACCCACGTCCCTCTGTACC